>SDVV010006563.1:0-18357 GCA_016164225.1 Gammarus roeselii
ACCAGACTTTCTTCCACTTACAACACCAAACTCACATTCGCCCTTACCTTTCAACTTCGTCTCACTCAGCGCCAACACATCTAACTTCCTCCTTACAATCATCTCGCCAATCTCCCTCCTCTTTACATCACTCGTACTACAGCCACGCACATTCAGCGACCCTAACAATAGGGTTTGGAGAGGCGTGTGCCTCTCCTCCCCCCGCTCGTCTTGCCGTCTTCGAGGAAAGGTTTTTACAGAGAACGGGATTCCTAGCCCCTTCGCTCCGCCCCGTTTAGTCGGCTCCGACACGCTGGGGATTGCGGTAGCGCGATTCTACTCCCGGCTACGGGGCGCCCCGTTAGTCGCCTCCTGCGACACGCGGTGGATACGGTAGCACGATTCTAAGGCCCCGGCTACAAGGCTAATACCAATCTGAATTGAACACATTGTAGCAGGGCCCGCCATCCAACTCCGCCCACGTTGCTCCCAACACCAGCGTGACCAGCATGCATAGGCTAAGAGCGGCTCGCAAGGGCCACTCAGGCAGGGTACAGTAGTCAGGTAGTAGTCGCCTAGGCAGTGCTGCTCGTAGCAGTCAGCAGAGTAGCGCTCGTAACGACCACTGTACAAGTCACAGCAGTCATAGCAAGCACAAGCTGTTTCCCGTCCATCGTGGGCAGTAATACCATTCCGCAAGTTGTAGGACTTGCTATTCCGCAAGTGGTGGGCCTTAATGCTAAACCGAGAGTCCTTAATACCATCACCTCCATAGACAGCCTGACTTTCACAGGGGACGCCCAGACCTTCCAATATATCAATGCTGGCAAGCTCTATTACAACAACCTCAATTAAGGAACTGGTCGCTTTCTTCAAACGAGACATTCCGGAGACGATGCGGTTGCGGACAGGAGGCAAAGAAGAGTGCAAATTTTGTAATGTAAGCCAGGAAGGGTGGAGATCGTTGAGTGGCAAGCATGTGGCATTAATCGAAATGTTTGTATGGGGTTGTTATTGATGCCTTGGAATGACCGTAAGAGGTTGTAGTGAGTAATCGAGACACGTTCAGTCTGGGTCTGATTTTAGTGCCGATGTTGATTGTGTGAGGCTTAAATGTCTTCCCCGTGTCATAAGTTACTCCAAGGATAGTTGTAGTGGTGCATGGGGGTGTATGCGGTGTTCACTGTTATCCGGTGTTGATTTTGTGAGGGATGGCTTGCTTGCGGACACCTTCATTCTGTTGTCCAGAAGCAAGATTTTTGATTTGAGCCTCAACGTGAGTTATAATAGGCTTCCCCGTAGGGCGCGATCCAGAAGCCAGACTTCAAGATAGGTCAGGTACTGCTTGAGGTGCGCAGCTGCGGTCTCGTGATTGTGGTGTTGTGAGTTTATGGCGAGATCATCCGCGTAGGAGCTAATGTGGGTGTTGGGTTCTGTTAGAAGCAGGTCGTGCATGGAGGCATGGCTGTGTTAATAGATGTGTGTTTGGTGATGTCCAAGTCTTGTCGGGCGACTTCAATTTATGTTGAGTATTTGTCCCAGTCTGCTCTCTTATAGTTAAAGAAAGTGTGAGGGGGGCTTGTTGTGGATTGGGGATCGAAT
The DNA here is from genome assembly GCA_016164225.1 of Gammarus roeselii. NCBI lineage: Eukaryota > Metazoa > Arthropoda > Malacostraca > Amphipoda > Gammaridae > Gammarus > Gammarus roeselii. Next base: position 1,582 of record SDVV010006563.1, read on the forward strand.
TAGTTAATGACTATTGGGAGGTGGTCGGATGACATGTCTTGACTGCTCATTGGCAATTTAACGCGAGATGGGGAGAACAGAATGAGACGTCTGGAGAAGTCGGTTTTATGTTGGGGTTGAAAGGTTTGAGAGTGGGTGTGTCTGCATTGTTTCGAGTGATAAGTGTATCTAGCTAATCAGCGAGAGCACAGAGCCCTGTGGGACCCCCTTGGCAATTTAACGCGAGATGGGGAGAACAGAATGAGACGTCTGGAGAAGTCGGTTGTATGTTGGGGTTGAAAAGTTAGCGAGTGGGTGTGTCTGCATTGTCTAGAGTGATAAGTGTATCTAGCTGATCAGCGAGAGAACAGAGCCCTGTGGGACACCCTTGGAGAAGTGGCGGGTTCGCGAAGGCTCGTTTTTGTAGACAGTGTGTACATGTCTACCGGAGAAAAAATTAGCAAGCCACTTCTTGTAGTTTGGATGGATGTGTGTTGAGAATTTTGTTAATGAGGACGTGTCGTAGAACTGTGTCGAAGGCTTTATTAATATCGATAAGCGCATACCAGGGTACGTTTGGCAGTTTTGTAGGAGTGTAGTTGTGAAGTGTTGAGCCTTGAAACCGTGTTGCGTAGGCGTTTTGAACCTGTCTCTAAAAGTTTCGAGGGGTTCGGATGGAGGGAAATGGGTCTTTATGAGGCTAGATCTACAGGAACTTTGTTGGCTTTCAGAATGGGGATGATTTTAGCTCGTTTCCAGATGTTGGGTATTGTATTGTGTAATACGGAAAAGATTGAAATGTCTGCGAGCCGTGATGGCGTGTGGCCCGAAATGTTTAAGGTGAATGTATGATATTCCCTCTGAGCCCGCTGCTGAAGAATTTTTGGTCTGGCGGATGGTGGCTATGGTCATGGCTGGGGTGAAGGGGGATCTTGGGTTTGGATCTATCTGCAATCTGTGTAACTGTTTGAGCATCCTTCTGTTGTCTGGATGGTGTGTAAGGTGGCAAGTGGTTGCCCAGCGTTTGTTGAGTATGTACGCTTGTTCTTGGTCTGATGGTATAGTGTGGGTGTTAGGTGGAAGGAGTGCCTTATGTGTGTAAGAGGTTTGTTTTGTTGAGGCTCCTGATGAGTTACCATAATTTTGATGGTGAGGTTCGGAATTTGTATTTGCTTCCATGTTCCACCGGAGTCCCACGGCGAAGTTAATGCGTGAGGTTCGGAAGTTAGTGTTTGCAAGCATATCCCGTCATAGGTTCGTCTGTTGCTCACGAATATCTGCATCTAATTCTGCGTTAAGGAATTGAATCAGGGGGATCCGGTCGTTGGTGGAGGGCAAATTACTAAGGTGGTTTTGCTGCTGACTTTTCCGCATTATGTATGTCGAAAAAGCTAGATTGAAGCCACGGACGAACCCAGTGGGTATATATATGTTGTCTGTCTGCGTGGTTAAATACTGTGAAGGGGTTCGTGGCTGTATCAATAGATGTGTGCTGGGTGATGCCAAAGTCTTGTAGGGCGACTTCAATTGATGTGTATTCGTCCCAGTCTGCTCTCTTGCATTTACAGGAAGTGTGAAGGGGCTTGCGGATTGGGTGTAAGAAGTGTATCAGTTCAACGTGTTTCCCACCAATGCCGTTTGTGTTCATGTTCAAGACATTTAGCGGTCGGCATTGGCTGGAGTGGTTGTGGTGACCCAGGGGGGTGGGGTAACGGGGTGTGGAGGTGATGGCGGGGTGGATGTGGGACGTGGAGCCTATGGTAGGATATGTGGTGCCCCGGATCGAGGGACGTCAGGTGTTGGTGCGGGGGGAACTGTTTGTTGATATCTGTATTGATGTTATGAGTTGGGTGGCAGTTAATGCATTGCCACCTATGTGTTATGCTTCTATTGTTGTGGATTTGATTTGATCCTCATTTCCACCAGAGTGTGGATACCAGAGCATTGTTTTGTGTAGTGTGTCCATTTTCCACATCTGCACTGGATCGCGCCAATGCGGCGTTCATAAGGGCGCCCGCAGGTAGGACATGGGTAGCTTTGGGTTCCATGTCACCGGCTTGGAAAAAAAAGGAGGGGTAGAAACGCCGGCGGTTGTTAACTTTTTCCCAATGAAAACACGGTGTAACGTGTATTGGCTCTGGCGTTTTGTCGGCGGGCCAGGGCCCGGGAAGCGTACAGGCTGCGTCCACGCCGACGTGAATAGGGGGGGGGACTTCGGCGAAACAGCGTTAGAGTCCAGGCGCCGTTGACTTTTTAGAGGCGTCCGACGCAGTCACCACGAGCAAGCCACCTCGCGACCGCCGGCCCGACACTTGTAGGCTCCCTTCTTGGACGGCCTTCGGTAGGTTAGGTCAGTGAGCAACCTTTGTAGGTAGCACGGAGATGCAAGAAGGCTCGTCGGCCTGCTGTGACTGCATGCAGTTCATCAGGAAGTGTTTCACGCTGATTGCCATCTGGCGGCGACAAGGACATGGTGGCGCGTCCGGTCCCATGTCCACATCCATTAGATGGTTGTGAGTCCACTCTATTGCCACAAGTCATGCCACCGGGATGTTATACGAGTGTTGATGACAGGGAACCCGTCTCGATAATGTATAATACATTGTTCTTGATGTGTATACGACAGTTTAGCGAGGGTATCTGCGAGTTCGTTTCTTCTTATTCCCACGTGTCTAGAGATCCAGCAACTTCGACCGCTTGACCAGTCTCGGACATAGTGAATATAACATGCTGCATTTACGAAGAGCAAGGATAATCACAGTGCAGAGTGAGGGCACTTGGCATGTAGAATATGACGTTTTTGGGCAGGCGATGTTTTTGTAATAGAGATGGCAAATTCCAGTGCATTCAGCTCTGCAGAGAACAGAGGCTTTTTGTGGGAGGGCTGCCAAATATGAGGTTTCCCCGCACACAGCGGCATCTTCACCTCACTCCGTCCGCAGTTTTGGAGCTGTCAGTGTATTCATAGCAGTGCTCTGAGTATTGTTCCTCGTGTAGTCATGAAAAATCTCGGCGGTACGTGTTGGTTGGAGTATTAGCTTAAAGATATACTTCGATGCCAGCAGGACATTGACTCGTGCACAAGAAAGACTTGGCACTTTAATCTATGGTATATTTGCAAATCTAGGCTGAGCAGCGGTGGGTTGATCATTCACGTTGATGTGTTGACGTGAAGAATTCAATAGGAGAATGAAGGCTGAAATGCAGAGCCTTGTGCATGCTCTACGGAGGAGCGTGCGATGACTCGAGTTGAGACTCCGGTGGAAATGAGGTCCTAATCGAATAGCCTTGCGATTGATGTTCAGCGAGGCCAATAAGTTCTCCACGCTCAGGGAAAAGTGGACATATATTCTTCTTAGCCGCAAAGGCGTTCATCAGATATGTTGGTGATGTCATTGAGCGCTGAGTAGTTGATACGGTTTCCTAGTCTTGCAATAATATTGTAGCGAGAATTTATTGCGTTGGAGCGAAAGTGGAAGTTCGTTAGCTAGCACGTGCAGGGATTCGATGGGAGTGGAACGGAACGCACCGGTTGTGATAAGCATAGCGTTGTTTGCGATGATTGAGGGTGGATTTGGCTGCTGAACCGTAAACAACAGTTTCAAAGCCAATTCGTGGGCGTATTATAGTTCTGAACAACGTCATGCCGGTGTTCATATCGGCACAGAGTTTCATGGATGTTGCCGAGAGGATGTCCCGCTGACCTTCTGCAGCGGGTCTCCGAGGCTGTAATGTGGGGTCGCCACACAAGACTCAGGAACTTTATCGATTCTTCGTATACAAGAGGTGTGTTGTGCTGCAGTGTTATGGCTGGTTTCAAGTCGAAGCCGAACACAAAAGTAGAATGCCTGCTTTTAGTTTTGGAGTGAAAAAATCCGAATCCATTAAGGGAAGCAAAATTCCCAACTTGGTTTCGACACTTCTGGAGTGCTTGTTGAACTGTTAAATAGCTAGGGTGTCGGTGGCTAATTTTAAGTCGCCCACGGCGAATTGGGTTTTCGTAGTGACAGATTTGACTCGTTTCCGCGTGGCGCTGTGGTTATTTTGTATGATTGTCATTGCTTTTTGGTCCATGTGCTTTGGGCAGTCGCGGTTGTCTGCATCACGGAGGAATAAGAAGTGGAAGCACGTAGGTTGGGAGGCTCTGCAGTCCTTTCTGTTACGCTCGCCGGCGCACTCTTAGTGCGTTGAGGTATGTTTGGATTGCAGTATTTGATAACGTGGCCGTATTCAAGGCATTTTCTCACATTGCAAGCAATGACGTCACTTGGCAAATTATTGTTTTGCCTTGTTCACCCGAGATCACTATGATTTCCGGTGCGTCAAGTTTTTACAAGGTGATTTGATGTGCGGTGGAATGAGAGTTTCGTGATTTGATCCATGTTGCTAGAGAAACTTCGGTAACTTCATAATCCTTGGCTAAACCTGTTGCAAAAACACTCAGCTCAGTTGTGGGGGTTTGGTGGCATTGAAGGACGGATGCAATTAAAGTTACTTCGCGTTTGTCAATGTGGGTAATTTTTTATACAGCGTTACTTTATTCACGTTTTACGACGTGGGACAGATACTCCAATCCCTGTCGGCGGACGGTTTTCGGATTGCCTCCTAGTTGTTATGAGAGTTCACCATACTGAATGAATTCGTGGAAGGAGCAACTTTGCTTGCACCGCTATCTATGAGCGTTATGAGGAAGTGAGTAGAGAATGATGCGCTCATGTGTCCGTATTTCTAGCATTTATAACATCGCATCGGATGTCTGCCGAATGGTGTAACCTTGGTTTTGGTGGCTTATCCCCGATCACACAGTTGTCGGTGATGAACTCATCAGCTTGCTCCTTCGGGAGATTCTCACTGTAAATAAAGCTTGAACTCGAAGAGAAAGTTTGGTGTGATATGATAGTGTATGACTTTTGGCATATTCTTGGCTCTAAAAGTTCTGTGCCGCTTCAAAGTTTCGTATCTACTTTAATGGTCAAGTTTTCGTTGACGCTGGTGGTGAAGCTTAGGACTGGACGGCCAGTAATGGAGCCCAGCTTTCCTCGTAAAGTATATGGACAAATATCCGATCTGTCCTTGGCGTCGAATTTGATTTTCATTTGTTCGGGAAAGTTTGGACTGTTGTTGAACAGGCTGCGTTCATTAATTGGCAAAAACTGCATCTTCCTTGCAGCTCTTTGAACTCGGTTGGGGTGTTTTCTGGGTGGAGAGTCGTTGAGGCTGCTATCGGATGTGGAGGCACATGTATAGGTTGCGGGTTTCTTGTGTGTCGGTTCTTCAAGAGTTCGTGTATTCGAATAGATATAGATTCGACATGATACTAATTTTATTTGAGCCTCATTCTCACGTCTCAACGAGAGTCATCGTAGGGTCCCCCGTAGAGCACGAACATCATCGATTCTGGTAAGTTCGCACACCCTGTGTGCGGAAAGATTGATCTTGTCAGGGTTTAATCAAATTCATGTTTCGATTGTGGCATATATGCATACTGATGCGTACAGTAACGGAAAGAGTAAACGCGTATCTACGTAAGAGTATTGTTATCTCTGTGCGGTAAGCTTTTCAGCTTCCTGCTCGGAAAGGTCGGTCGCTTGGTTTAGTAAATTTTTCATTTCCCAAATGCTACTGGTAACTCCACGATGCGGTCATTGGTCTGGTCGTTTTTGGCAGGCCTGGCACTTTCGTCTTGGAGAGGCTGGCGTTATTTGCTGTTGAGATCCTAATCTTCGTCACTCCGGCGGGGATGCTGGCCCGTCTGGAATGTGGTTTGTTCGTTCTTCTCATCGGACTCCCAGTTCACGATAAGGGCCCAGTAAGGGATCAACCTGTGCTTTCTTCAGTGTTCTTTGCAAATATCAGTTAATAACTGGCAAGAGAACGAATGCTTTTTCCGAGTAGGGTTACAGCTCTTGCTTACTGAAGTAAGTAAAAAGTGTTCATGCGCCACCTAACCTCGCTATGGTGAAACAGAGTCTTCAGATTGGATTTCAGTGCACTATTGAGTCGGCGCTTTGTGTTTACCGGAATTCAACAATTGAAAATAAGGTCACAAATTTTGAAATTTGCTGAAGGAGTTGTTGTTCACAGGGTGCCGATAGCTTTGGGTGAAAAAAAATCCCCGGGCTTCCCCGCAGATTCATGTGCATCACAACGTATTTTTCCGCACATTTTGTATTCATAAATGCCGAGCCTCACGAGTCTACAGGGTTCCGACGTTTAATACTCCATCAAAAACTATAACTATTCTGATCTCCCTACATACCTAGCTATTCTCTCTCTTTACCTGCATTTAATCAATGACAAATCACAAGGCACCGTTTCACTTAGATTACTAACAAAAATATATACTTATATGATATCCCATAGTGGCCTCCACCTCATCTACAGCCAATCTAATCGTCTAGCCTTTCTCGATGGGTTTAATTCCCTAACATAACGCGAATTTTTCCGTACATCTGGGCCCTTCCGAAAACATTCCGGAGTTCTCCTGACTTTCTATACATGAAAAAAAGGGCTTTCCCGTATTTCCAGGACCTGTCGACAAGATTTTAGTACAAAACATTTTATGAATTGAGTTAAACAATCAAGAAATTTTGGAACTTTCTTTAAAACAGTAAATTTATTCCATGAAATTGGTAACTAACGGCGGATTGTTGGGAAACGAGCCTTCACATTTCTGGAGCTACATAACTCAAATGTAATCAACTAAAACTAAGTGTAGAATTTGCTGCAAAACACAACAAATAACTTAGGAATGTAGATTTCTATCGTGTTAAGACATTCCACACACATGTCCGCTCCTCTGCTATACATCATTACCAAATTAAAATTTCCATGCGGCTAGTAAATAGCGCCTTAATAAACAATTTCTATACGTGATGTAAAAAGAGCCACTGACATCAGTTAGGTTAGTAGTCCTATTCAATAGAGGTTCCAATGCCCTCGAGGATCATCTAGCTCAAGCACAATTAATAATGTCGCGCAACAGTTAATAGTTAATAAACGCAATAACCTGTGCGAGACGTCGGCTCCCTCATTATACTGCGTCGGTTAGCACGAGTTGCTTACCTGATAAAGGTACAAGTTATATTATAGCTAACGCTTACCTAAAAACTACTCAAAACATTTGGACAATGCAGGTAACCAAAATTTACATACAACAAATGAGCAACCTGTCTGAGTGTCTTAATTAAAGATAATAATGACAAACTCGATTATATACATAATTACAGCTAAATGGAACGACCAAATAGACAGTGTTAAAATGCCCAAACTTAACAAATGGTGAAATGGAATGTTAGGATTTCTTATAAGAGATCGGTTAACAAATTCAAGTAGTTTAAAGGTACTTTGAAGAAACACAACCATAACGTCTATTGAAAACGTAGCAACTTCATCGAATACAACTTTATGAATGCTTTTGAGAACATCCAAATAAGACTGAATTACCGTCGAGTTTAAAGAGTTACAGAAATGAACGCCGATGCAAACCTCTCGAGATCTAAGTATAGACTAGGGGGCTCACCTCCACTAGAGCTCTGAAGCGATCAACGTTTGATTACTGCATACAACGAAGATTTGGCAGCTATGTTATCGGGCCCGCATGGACACTTCAGTTAGAACGGTATCAGCCCGTCGGGAAAATTATTGTAGCATGTGGCATCGAACAAGCTCATGAAAAAAATATCTGTAGTTGCCATCGTTCATGGTCTACAGTAGCTACCTTGCTCCAAACGTCTTCAACATATGTATTTGCTACACAAAAATACGCTACAAAAATTGGAACCAATAACCATTTGCTAGAATAATAATTAGATAATGGTCTCGGTGCTTAAAAGTCAAACATAACTTCAATTTCATTTGTGACAATCATGTATTGCATGCTATAAGCATCGCTCAAATATAAAGCAGCATTTCAATCTCTCGTATTAGTCATTTAAATACCGCAGACGTCATATTAGTAATTCTACAGTAACGTTCCGTCATGAGCAACGGATTTTAGTTGTTGCAGTGGCCGCGAGGTCACAGTATCGAGGTGAATATCAGGGAACGTAGACCAAAGCGAGAAAAGAAACAGTGGTCTCATCTATAAAGCCTGCAGACGCCTCACCTCACGCAAGTCAAGAGCTAGAATAAAAAGAGAGCAAGCGCTATTTCCCAAATTACTTAATCGTATAAATGAGGCAACGTGGTAAATGACAGATGTCATTTTTCTGGCACTTATTTTACGTCGGTCACTAATAATCAACAGGGAAGGCACTGCAACAGCATATTTAGAAAGATTAGATTAGGTTCGAGTGTCAAGGCATAAAGAAGGCAAGAACACACATATTACGAATTCATGACTGCCCTCTCTAAGAACACACTGAAGATTATTTATGCTTTGCACTGCATTTGATGTTAGAAATTATCAAGCAAAACCAATCCCCTAGTTATTTAAATTTTTCAATTAATTTTCATGCTCGACATAGGAACGGTTTTGGTTTCTCATTAGCTACTTGTCCAGCTCACAAACGCTTTGCCTGCCGTATCGCCACTGATCAACGTGCAATTTTATGTGAAATAATTGATACCAAGTTTGTTTCCTTAGCAATCGTTATTTATGCATAACTGTAATTTTTTTGCACGTGCCGATAAGTTCACTCAGAGTTAAAGCTGATGAGACGCTAGTTGTTTTATATTTATTAGCACCCGCATCAAGGTGATGGTCACTTTTTATACATAAAAAATTTAGCAGACCATTGCCAGAGGGCTGCACCGTCTGTTTTAATATCTGTGCAGGAATTGTGAACAGAAAACGAGTGAAAATTATAGAACGGGAATACAGTTAATACGATTATCACAACAGTCACCGACAGGATTGTGCAAATTGGCTGCAATCATATTCCGTGGATGAAGGACACATAATTGTCTCAAATTGGTAACTGGCCACTTATATCTAGCTAGCTACAAGAAGAAATGAAAACTTTGATGGGAATCTAAAAAAAAAAACATAAACAAGCTACTTGCTACACGGCACTACACATACATGATACACACGACGAACTCTGAATGTAGCATTTCTGTTATTTCGCGTCTGAATGATACTGACGCATGACTGGTAAAATAATAAGGCACAAATGCACAGAAACTAAGGGAACAATCTCGTTCGGTACCGATCGATGGAGTACGATTAAAAAAATGTAAAATGATAGAGTACTACTTTTTGATGCGAGGTGGATTGTCTTGAAACGAGCCGAAACTTACTGAACTTTCACAATTCATCGGCGGCTAATCCAGCATGGATACGAAAGCGACTTGGCTGCTAACATACACATAGATCGCTACTACCACAAAGAAAATACTCTTATAATACAAGGAAATCATTGGAACTTTCACTCTTTTTACGAGTATTTATATGCCTGCCCTTACCTAGGTTCAGTCCCAAAGAAAGCCGTAGCAGTATTGAAGTAACAATGCGGCTGCACAACCAACTTGCGATTTAACAAGAAATATGTAACTTTCAACCGCGCGAGAATGGACGAGAGAACAGAAATGAAGTTTGAGCAGTGCCATCAATATGGAGAAGAGCGCTTTAGTCGCTGGCATCCGACAAATATAAGAAGCAAGAAAATTACATTTTAAAGAGCCAACTATAACGGAGCACTTTCACTTTCTCACTGAGCACTTCTACCTTCGCACTAAGCGTTATTATTATCGTTGGCGTTGTTATAAGAGAAACAAGGAATGTCATGCATGAATAGTAGTAGGTTAGAAAACGAGAGGCCATGGTGCTTTGTTACCAGTAGCTACGTTTAGTAATTTTAAAATCCAAATGATATAAATGAAATTCAGAAAGAACAAAACGAGAAAAAACATCATGGCACGGCTTTCAGTATCTTAAGTACAATAACAAACGAATTTCCATTCAAAATTTATATCCAGAGACAATTGTAATATCACAATCCGTTTAGAAGCTTTCTGGTTGTTGTGGCTTAATCCCAGCTCCTCCTGAAGTGCAGGAGCCACAGCCGGCGCACAGCTCGAAGCTCGGGAACCCTCTGACATATGCACGCCTTCATATTAGCGAGGACGTCAAATATTAGCGAGGACGATCGTTCATTTGCTTATGATGGTCTCTAGGGAAATAAATTACATTTTTTCTTTACGTCCTAAACACGTAGGTGTGCCATTAACAGAAAGTTAGCCGAGGTGTTGCCGTACAGAACACATTAAGCAAGTCACTGGATGAGCAGATGGTCACTTACTAGAGGAAGGCGTAGAAATACTGTAGGATCGGATGTTAGCAGCATTTAGACCTTGAAACTTACTTTCATGCAGAATCATTGAAGAACATTGTAGTTGGCACAGCCCGAACAAGCCTTGGCATCATGCGCGCTCATTGCACCTTCATGTTTGAGTTCTCAACAGATCGTTGCATTAAATAGGATGCGGCAAAACACAAATGAAATCTTCAATGTTCCTGTTTCAATTTTCTTGTTTATTGCAATGCAGCCAAACAACAATAATAAATAGAGTACAGCTGTACTAAACACAACAAGGAACTTCCTAATTGTATCACAAATTGGAATGTATGTGTAAACCTTCAAGTATACAAACAGTGCCTTATTCAATTGGAATGCTACTAGCAGGAAATACTGTATGTTGGTAAACAAAGAAATGCTAATACAATACCTCCGTACAACAATGGCTCAACAGGCTTACAAAGTATTGAATCTAACAGATAATTATCACAACTTGTAACTATTTATTAAAACCTTTTATCAAACTTACGTGAGTCCAATGGAATGAGTTGGGTCATGTAAGGAATCTTACATGAATTGTATGGAATGAGAACTGATTAAATTATAATGGTAAAAGCCTAAAAACTAATGTTTAAGGGGTAACTTATTCAGCAAAAGGTAATTCAACACTTCTCAACATATATCGGCTGTTCACAGACTTCTAGAACCATCTCATAGCGGGAGCAGTGGCTTGCAAGTGCAACGCTCGTCATAGTTAAGTACACTTCCATATTGCACGGTGAAAGAAAATAGTAATTCATTGTCAATAGATTAGGGTGGCCGTAACTAAAAGACTACATGTAGCTATTGATTGAAGTACTATCAAAAGTAATCCATACGATGTAGCTCAAAATTTAGGAGTAGAGATAACAGCTGCCTTTTCTTTCAACGATCAAGGTATATTTTAAAAACCATGAGAGCAATACCATTCCTACTTCTACTCCGCATCAGTTTAAAGATCCCGCAACAAAGGAGCCTTAGGCAACTTGTCATAGATGCCAACAACTACCCGATTTAAGCTCTGACCAAACGGTAGGAATTTTTTCAGACAGAGCAGGAAACCTGAGAAAATTTTCAAGATAAATGGCAGATTAAATTTAGTTTTTGATTGTTTTGAATTTTAAGATGAAATTGACTGTTTGTAGGATTGCTTTTCCCCTTCAAATAATTACATATCGATCGTTAGCAATTATTGAAATCGAATTGCGCACATAGCAAACTAATCATCAGCATGTAGCTATTAACCAATGAACGCAAGAACAGATACCGACACAAGGCCGATTCTCACAGAAAGCTGGATTGCCGACGGCAAGGCGCACCACACACACCTCTCGTACACTCACACACAAACAAACTTGGCCCTTTGGGGTCCGGCCAAGACCTCGCTACACACACCGCGAGTCAGGAGTGAGGCCGAGATCAAAAAAAATAGTTAGGCATGTGAATATTGCTGAAGATTTTTTTTCAAGAGAAGTAACATGAACAAATTGAGGAGGTACACGCAATTGAGGAATTTCGCTACGCAGGTTACGAAAGAAATGAACACTGACTTTACTAATTAGCTACGGCCACACTTGCAAACTAATGCACATTTCACGTTTTCGGGAGAGCCGAGCGACCACCAAACGCATTTTATAAAAAAAATACACCCGACATTTTATTTATTCACACACGCAAATCCTTGTCATTTACGTTTCCATTTACTCACTAATAATGTCTTTAATTATTACTGACGAAAAAGGTCACGAAACTTAAAATTACAAAAAGAAAAAATACACAATACATCAACTGCGTCTAAAGAACTGGTATCGTAGATAACTACCATAGGCAGTCATCAGCTTCAGCAATGAATCAGGAGCGAAGAATAAGAAGTAATTAAGGCACTGATACGTTAAGCTGACAAACAAATAGCACCAAAACCGTAATCTTCGTCTCCAGTCGACACGTCACAAATTTTCAAGAAAGTGCATAATTTACAGTTATCTTGAACTAAATCTCACATCAGGGAATATTCAGAACTACAGTCTTCATGTGCTTCTCGGGAGACGAGACTGAGTTCCGTGTCACTGGTGCATAGACAGCAGTCAGCTGTTGTGACGAGGAGCTGTTCCTGTCACTGTTGTTTCCCGTAGCAGCTGTCGCCGCCTCTCGCTCCTTGGTCAGTACGGAAGCGCATACAACCCGTGACTGTTCCTTGGCTGCAGGTATTGAGGGATTCGCATTTGCAGTGCCGCTCAACACACCGATCATACGTTTCGTTTTCTCCAGAGCGATTTGAGCGCCAGCGGGCGACCCTCTACCGAGTCCAACAATTGACATGGTCGTGCCCCCTCGACCCAGACCACCGCGTCCACGACCTCGGCCTCGTCGGCTGCTTCGGGTCGGACTTACGACCGCTTCCACGTGCCCAGATGCGCCGGCAACGACGGTGATCTGTTTCACAGATGACAGGGAAGACGAGGAAGACAATTCGGAAGGAGAAGAGCCATTGTCGTTAGAGATCGAAATGGATGGAACGTCGTCGGTAGAATCGTCATGCGTTGGAGAGCTCGAGGAGAACCGGGTGTTGGGAAGATTGGCCTGAAAGATGGAACTGCCGAGAGAAGTGACGATGTTCTTGGTAGAGAGGGATATGGGGTTGAAAGGCATGAAGCTGGTGGTTGCGGGACCAGCACTTCCACCATTATTGATGTTGGGCAAGGTCAAGATGCTCACCAGGCCCTGGGTTGGGATGATAGAGCCAGCGAACGGTCGAGATATTGGTCTAAATTGAGTGGTGTGTTGCTGAACAAAACTGCTAGTGCTGTGAAGAGGATGACTGGGCGCCAAGGCAAGAGCAGGTGGAGATGTCAACATGGGCGGAGAGCTGCTGTTCCCGCTGGACGGGCAAATCAGAGCCAGACGTTGACGTGGTTGCTGCTGCTCGTCAATTTCGCTGGGGCCAGTGCCGCTGTTGTCACTACTGGACTGAGAGGCCACCAAGAGGTTCAACGCGCTGGACAAGTTAGCCGACATGCTGTCACCTATGCTGCCACTCCGTGAGGCCTCGCCACTAACCATCCTGTCCAGCAGGCCACCGGTACCGTTGTGGAGGTTATTGTTACCTCCTGGACCTTCCTGGTTGTTCACAGAACCAATGGAGAAAGGATTGCCACCAAGGCCTTGTGTCAGAGCGGTGCCGTTCGTCAATTTGCTTATTCTTTTTGCAACGTTTTTGGGACTTGTGGTTCTACTGCGAGCTTTGTTGGCCTTGTTGCGAGCGCTCTTCTTACCAAGTTTCTCGTGAACATTTTCCACGTGCCCTTTCAGATGTTCCTTCTGAGTGAACCTGTAAAAAAATACAAAAAAATAATAATACCATACATTTTGAAAATCCGATCTGAATAAGAAGAAATTCAGCGTATTGGAGTTGACATTTAATCTTAAACTAAGTAACTAGACATAAGCTATGTAAACTATTTAACTAGTTATAGGCTATGTAAAGAGGTCTGGAAGAAATAATGCAGTAGAGTAACGCATTAATTCCTCTACAATCTAACCTGAGACTAGTAGCGGGTCAGGCTCAAACGAACAACCAATGCGAGTCCCCTATTGTATCGAACAGATTCCATTCACAAACGAACGGGTTACGGTAAACGTCACGTCGTTAACTGTGAAGCAATTAGTTAAAACTGCATCTTGTTCAAGCCAAACGTGAAGGAAATGAAGACAAATTTACACGTCACGTGCACACACTATTTACAGAAACAAGGCATCAGGAATAGGCCACTGTCCCAATGCTGTCTCCTAGGGCCCCATCCTCTGCCTTCACTCTTCAACGCCTTCATGCACGACCTACACCTTACATATCAGCTCATACGCGGATGACCTTACACTCATCACCCGACACTACAATCACGAGGCCGTAGCAACACAACCTTCAGCAATACATGAGCTCGCTCGGAGCCTGGTAGCGGAAAGCACGTGTCCGAAAGCAAGTCATCACTTACATTATTAACACCAGACAACCACGCATCCGCCCTCATGTTACACTCAACAACACTCCCAAATCATGCAGTCCCACTACCAAGACCCTTGGAGAAACATATGACACAGGTATAGGGTTACCACACAAATCTATATTTCCTATGCAAACTCTGCCTGGTTCTGTAACCGTGCTAGTACAAACATCAACTCCTTAAAAAGAACGCAAAACACGGGCTTACGCATTGCTACGGACTGTGCACTGACCACAACCATTCCTGATCTGTGTGAGGAAACCAAGGTCCTTCCGGTCTAACAGAATTTCGATGAGAGGAAACACGATTCTATTACAAGATAGTTGACCCCGCTCACCCTTGCCACCACCTACTGAATCCACGTCAAACCCACGGACGGCACAGTGGCTCCTTTTATACCATCATTCCTTAACCTACAGACGAGGAATCGCTGCATAAACAGATACATCCACGGTTCATGCACTGGCTGATCATAAAGCCGACCTGGTAATAAAGAGTCACCCATCACAGGCGATGTGAAGGCATTATGGTTGCCCAGGCGTGATTGAGTTCACTTGTCGAGGTTAAAAGGACGGGCATCTCACGACCCTCCAGTCATACAAACATAGCCAACGAGATGCCCCTTCCGCTCTGTGTCTGCGGTACAGCGTTGCGCCGGATCGTGTCGAGTACGTCATGACGTCGTGCCCAGCCATTGCACCTGACAAACTCAATCATAATATCACGTCGGAGCGTGATCTGGGAGAGGGGCCGTTGGACAGTCTTCTCCGCCAAAGAAGGAGCTTAAGCTAAGCAACAACAATCAAACACAGATATAGTAACTAACGTTGCATTTGATTGGAGGAACCTCAGTTTCCAATCATAACATTGTTACATTGCGCACCATTATTTATAGACAATGGAATGGAATTCCTTCTTATCGTAGCTATTTTGTGCACCATTTTTTAAAAACAATTAAATGTTTCTCAGAACCGATTGCCTTGCAACTTAATAAAATAGTTACTATTATACAGCACACACAATCAAAAATGTATATTCCTTGGTTAATTCCTTACTTTTCTGCACTTACCGAACGTGGCAGATATCACAAGCAAAAGGTTTGGACCCAGTGTGGATGCGAATATGTCTATCCAGGTGCTCCTTCCGTTTGAAGGTCTTGACACAGTAATCACATCTATGCTTTCTGAGTTGCTCGTGCTTGTCGCTGAGGTGTCGGCGCAGTAAATTCAAGTTTGCCAGGACCACGTCGCATTCACTACACTTGAATTCCTGTTGAAAAACGAATCAACAAAATTAAATAGTTCATGTACACAGGATATAGAACTAGTCCATCACTGACTGCAATATGGCAACAAAACCTGATGATAGCTGATTTAGTTGTCGTGTCGTTGTTACTAGTTTTAAAAATAAGGGATAATCGGCATGTCACAAATAGGCGACTCCTTGACATCTCCCGTGTTATGATCAGCCTCCGTTAACAGCTGCGTAGTGTGTGCCCCTAGAAACAGTGTAGGCCTCAGGCCTGTTAACCCTATCTTAAGTTACACGAAGAAATCCCTTGCATTGCATATTTTTAATTCCCCTCCGATGTTTGTTTTGAGAAACAGGTGGTCCCCATGTGGATCGTATGACGTAGGAGACGTTGACGAGTTGAGGGCCATTTGCGCACCTTGTAAAACTCCGCGTGTCAGCAATCGTATGGACTAGATCCAATAACACTGTTTAGCTCAGGGGTATCTTATATTGTAAACAGTAAGATGGGAGGAGCCAACAAAATCCGTTAACGACCTAAATTGTTAGTGTACCAATTGAGGTCAGGGTATTAGGACGCCCCGCCTCTTTCGATGATCCAAAAAGGTGAATGGTCCCCTTATTGGAGGACCACTTTATACACATAAACAAAGGCCCTCCCACATATTATTTCAGGGCGCAGACCGGAACTATAGAGCAGACACACGCCATCAGCTGCAGCCATCGGACAGAGCAGACAGACACTCCAGCAGCTGAAGCCTTCGGGTGTAGGGCCCTACTCAACACTACGCTCGTCTTACACCAGATCACAGACACTCTCCATCAGCTGAAGCCATAGGGTAGAGGGCCCTTACGCTACGATTACGCTTCACACTTATACTACATTTCTTTTTGCTGTTTTTTTACACTTTTGTTACGTTGTGTCCGTTATATTACAATCAATGTTTAGTGCTATAGGGCGAGTTCAACTGTTGTCATGTTACCTTGTTCAAATTCAATTCTAAAAATAATAATATAAAAATACTGTTTAATCATTCCTACCTCGCATTCTACCCGATTATCACAACATGAAAAGCTTTTTTACCATAACAGCTGAAGTCCAATTCAAACACGCGCCAGCTCACCCACCAGCATGACAAATGTTGTCCTCTTCTTGCGGTCAGATGTGGAATAGATTCAATATCCAAGGGGACATCCTAATTGTTTGTAGCAATCAACTTTTCCTGATATATATGTATATATATACATATATATACATGTATATATTT
>SDVV010006564.1:0-18356 GCA_016164225.1 Gammarus roeselii
CAGATGATCATCAGCAGACGATCATCATGTCAACCACGCCATCAGCCGACGATCATTAGGAGGTGATCATCAGCAGATGATCATCATGTCACCCACGCCATCAGCCGACGATCACTAGCAGATGATCATCAGCAAACGATCATCATGTCAACCACTCTATCATCAGACGATAATCAGCAGACGATCATCAGCAGACAATCATCATTCAAACCACGTTATCAACAGCCAATGATCTTCATGGTAATTCCTTTGGTTTATTTGGAGAAACCCGTTCTGAGAGAAAGGCACTATATATGTAAATATTTGCAAATCTCAAGTGAAGTGATTCCGTTAACATAAATTGATTTAACATTAGGAAGTCTCAACATGTGTATACTTGTTCATTACACATGAACATGGTATATAATAAAAAAACAGTGGAACGGAAAAGCTAATGAAGTTATATTCCTATTCATTTCCTCATCAACTCATGTCTTCAATTACATATCAAATTATTTAAACATCTTGAAGAAGTAAAGGAACGTCACGGCATGGTGTAAAGGTCATGACATGGTCTGAAGGTCACGACATGGTCTGAAGGTCACGACATGGTCTGTAGGTCACGACATAGTCGGAAGGTCACGACATGGTCTGAGGGCCCCGACATGGTCTGAAGGTGGTGACATGGTGTAAAGGTCATGACATGGTCTGAAGGTCACGACATGGTCTGAAGGTCACAACATGGTCTGAAGGTCAATACATGGTGTGAAGGTCACGACATGGTCAGAATATCACGACAGGGTCTGGACGGCACGACATGATTTGAACGTCGCGACATAGTCTAAAGACAAACAAAATATTTCAGAAACAAGGACTTTGAGTCCTAATTAGAGATTTTTCTGAGATGTTCCTATACCAATATTTCAGCCAAAACCGATACCGATACTGATAACAAATAATCAGATACTTTAAACGAGTGTTAGGAATCCACCGCCGCTGTCAATGTTGGGGCTGTCGTGTCGAAGTGTTGCGTATCCAGTAAACTTTGCTGGCTGTGATGTTTGTTTGGGTTTAGTTTCCCTCCGTAGGGTGGTGTGAATGTGATGCTTGTGGTGGAAATGTTCATTCCATTTGTTTCTGCCAAATGCAGTTTTTTATAGTATATTTCAGTAGCCGACAACAGTTTCAAGTTGTTGTGGTGGTGCAGGAGGAGGCGGTGGGGGTGGAAGGGTGGTGAGGTGGCGAGGCGAGTGTAAAACGAGGAGCCCGTGGCGAGAAGTGTTGCGCTGCGAGTGGCGACAAGTGTTGCGCTGTAGGTAGGAGTACAGGGTGTTGGGTGAGCGAAATAGGGTGTTGTTGCTAAGATGTGTATCAATGTTGTGGGCTGAGTGACGGTTATAGTGCTACATTTAACAACACCGGGATTCTCAAACAAACAATGACAGTCTTTGTAGACCATTCTGCTTTCTTGAACTACAATACTCACTATGACTGCTGTTATAAAACTTTCCAAAAGCTAGTTGCCACCATTACACAACCCTTCCCTTCCAACAACAAGCTAGTTGCCACCATTACACAACCCTCCCCTTCCAGCAACAAACTAGTTGCCACCATTACACAACCCTTCCCTTCCAACAACAAACTAGTTGCCACCATTACACAACCCTCCCCTTCCAGCAATAAACTAGTTGCCACCATTACACAACCCTTCCCTCCCAACAACAAACTAGTTGCCACCATTACACAACCCTCCCCTTCCAGCAACAAACGAGTTGCCACCATTACACAACCCTTCCCTTCCAACAACAAGCTAGTTGCCACCATTGCACAACCCTCCCCTTCCAGCAACAAACGAGTTGCCACCATTACACAACCCTCCCCTTCCAGCAATAAACTAGTTGCCACCATTACACAACCCTCCCCTTCCAGCAACAAACTAGTTGCCACCATTACACAACCCTTCCCTTCCAGTAACAAACTAGTTGCCAATAACACTGTAGCAGCCGATGCAGAGCACCTCTTAATTTTCTGAACCAGGACTGCACCATTTGTTTTCGAAATCGTCGGATCCCTGTGCAGAGCACACAATAACTCTGTTGCAGCGGTCAAAGGTGAACCCTACTTTATCGCACGGTATCAAGAAGTTTTAATGGATCTCACTGCAAACTCTCACTTAATCCCTATTCTATTGTACGGCCATTCTAAAGTTAATAAGTAGTTACCGTTAATGAGTCGTCTAAATGAAGCAAGTCTGAAGCCCCCAGTGTTGTTGTTCTACAACTCCAGTGTCCACGGAACATCAAACTCCCGCTATCGCTCTCCTCATTTCAGTTTTGCTTGGGAAATCCAGAAACGAATGAATTCGTTCGTATCAGTGCAAAGATCATGGAGCATCCGACATCACAGGAAATATTTTTCGTCGTAAAGTGTATTTTTACACTTGAATTCAATTGTCACTTGTCAAAAATGTTCATATGCTAATGTGCATCTTGAGCTTGGTCCTTGTTTGCTGGACATTTGCTGTTCCGTATCTCACCTTCTTTACACAACACCACTCGTGGTATTAAATTAACATTATTGTCACATCCCTCTGTATTTCAGAACCACAGTTATTATCCATCACCCAGGTGCTATCCACACTTGTTATCCATTCCACACTTGCTATCCACACTTGTTATCCATCCCACACTTGCTACCCACTCCTGTTATCCATCCCACATTTGCTACCCACACTTGTTATCTATCCCACACTTTCTATCCACACTTGTTATCCATCCCACACTTGCTATCCACACTTGTTATCCATTCCTCACTTGCTATCCACACTTGTTATCCATCCCACACTTGCTATCCACTCCTGTCATCCATTTCACACTTGCTATCCACGTCTGTTATCCATCCCACACTTGTTATTCATCCCTCACTTGCTATCCACACTTGTTATCCATCCCACACTTGCTATCCACACTTATCATCCATCCCACACTTACTATCCACTCTTGTTATCCGTCCTACAGTTGTTATTCACACTGGTTATCCATCCCTCGTGTTTAATACAAACAAGCATGACATTGCCGAAGCTTCAATTGAAGCCCGGTTCGTTGATGAGGGAACGCGCTCCGTCTTTTTCGTTCGATCAGAGTATCATTTGCTCCCTCACAAACAATTTTTGGAACCTTTGACGATTTATGTCATTATCACATAATTGTACAGACCTTAATCCGTTTTCACGTTATTGTACAGACCTTATTCCAGTTGTCACGTTATTGTACAGATCTTATTCCAGTTGTCATGTTATTATACAGACCTGTTTCCAGCTGTCACTTTATTGTACAGACCTTATTCCAGTTATCACGTTAATGTACAGACCTTATTCAAGCTATCACGTTATTATACAGAACTGTTTCCAGATGTCACGTTATTGTACAGACCTAAATCTAGTTGTCACGTTATTGTACAAACCAAATTCCAGTTGTCATGTTATTGTACAGACCTTACTCCAGTTGCCCCGTTATTGTACAGACCTTATTCCAGTTGTCACGTTATTGTATACCTTATTCCAGTTGTCACGTTCTTGTTGACCTTATTCCAGTTGTCACGTTATTGTAGACCTTATTCCAGTTGTCACGTAATTGTACAGACCTTTTCCAGAGATATGGGTAGCTATTTGGTGTGCCTTTCCTTGAATGCGCACATCCAAATACTTAACATTTTACGAGTTCTTAACATTTCTGAATGAGTACACGCAACCTTACCTAACCTTACCGGCCTAGTGTCTGTATCTGTATGTTATTTCAGTTTTCATTGCATCGCTTCCTTGGAAAAGATATAAATTTATTCTGCATATATATATCTCAATATATGTAATATTTTCTCCTCAAAATGGGGGAAAGTATATGAACCATACAGAACACACAATATTTCTTCCTCGAATACCGCAATAGGCGCACATAATTCAGAATTATGTTTATTAACTCAATGTGTGAGAGCTCAATTATGAGAATTTGTTATAAATTTTCAGTTGAGTCATTTTTCTATCGAACACTCATAATTCAAGTCATTATTAAAACAATCAAATAAATGCCGGAGGATAAGGAAGCAGACAAATACTACACACTAGACCTGGACAAAATGTGATGAAACAGTATTGATAAAATTTCGAGTAAAAAAAGACACTATATTTTTTCACCAATCTTATTAGTAGAGTCTTTGGCAAGTAATATGTATTGTGTATATACTTTCAATGTATATTTCACCAAGGCAAGATATATTTTAAGATACTGTTTATGTTTAGGTTACTTATATCTTATACATTCAAAACTCTCACTGACCCTCATGAATTCAACTGGCCCCGACGCATTCAAGAAAATCAGGTAAAAAAACCTTGCCAAGGAAGCATTGAGATGTGAAAGACAACGTTCTTCTTTCCTACAACCAAGGAAAGGAGAACGATAGTCATCCGAGACTAACAAAAACTTGTTCTTTCCATTACAAATGATAAAAGTTCCCCAATACTAAAGTAAAAGGAATGAAAGCTAAATCAAACTATCACTCTTCGATCATCATCAAAACCACACTCGTGAAGCGACGTGAAATGCACAAGTCTCTCCGACTCTCAGAGATAAACACTAAAGTAATCTTGTATTTAACCAATCACACACATGATTCAGGCAGCAGATATCATGTGACGATGATCAAGTGTAAATTTACAAGCCTTTTGTCTTGGTGTGGAGTTTCTTAACATTGTACGAGCCAATTCAATCATTTATGGTTATGTCACACATAAATGATGCATCAACACATGATTGGCCGAAATAGGATGGAAGTTTTGTTTATTATTTGGAGAGAATTGTCGTCGAATTGTGTCTGCCTCACAACTGAGTTGAGTTCCTAGTATTGCACTATTTTCCAGAAAAAATTAGGTACGACGAGCGAAAAGATGACCTTTGCATTTTTCATGTGAGCAGAATAGGACAGCAAACAACACCAGCTTGGATGCGTAGCATCACTCTTATCAAACTCATTATTCCAACACAATATTTTCATAATTTCCTCTGATATAAATATAAAAACATCCATATTTTTCCAGGTTGCCAGCATCTAATTATCTGCCCTCAGGCAAATATTATTCTGCGTTTTCATGCCGAAAAAATATATATTATTGCAGGCAAAAAACAAAAAGTTTTCTGCAACTAAACAGCAAGAATCATGAGCACCAAAATATAAGATAATACGAAACAGAACATCGCACGGGCATTTTGTAACTCCAAACTAACTTTGCATAGCATGGTTCCACGAGTCACCAAAGTTTCAGGAAGTTGGCCGCACTTTGTCCTCCCCCACCATCCCTCATAATCCTACTTTGACTTTAATGTAATTTGGATAATATTTTCTGCCTTTTTTTGTGCGTGGAAAGATTGTGAAGCACAGGTGTTTCTTCCCCTTTCTTTAGCGCAAACAAATTCAGGCTACCTCAGTTACAATACAAGGCCTGTGACAACGTTTTAAGGCTTGTCACGTGAATCCGTAATTCTGGAGATAACCCTCTTAATGTAATACTTAATCTGCCTTCTACTCATACGGTAAAATGAGTTCATGTTTCAAAGACGGTGAATCGAGTAATAGAAAGTTATTTTCTTGACCGGCTAGTTGGCTACTACATTTAATGGGAGGTTACCACTTTTGCAAGTAGTTCTTGATGGTTTGCGTTGGTTTCCTGGCCCGCTTAGCTGTAAACATCATATAATGGAAGCTTAGCTTCTTTGGAAGCAGATTTTGATAGCTTGCGAGTCAGTGCACTCATAATGAAGTTTTTTTGTACCAGTGATTCGCCATCCCAGCTGGCTGAAAACAACCTTCAATGGTAGGTTAACTCCTTGGGAGGTAGATCTTGAAAGCTTGTGGAGCAACAGGCTTCTATGAAGTGTTTTGTAGTTAATTGGTTCCCAAACCCGGATAGCTAGAAACTTCATTCAATGTAAGCTTAGCTCATTTGAAAACAAGCAGACACACCAATCCGTAATGCAATCTCCTTTGGACCGAAATATATTTACTTGTACTATGATGGAGTCAATCTGTGTCATTTGAATAGCAGTGAAGAGATTCTGAAGATTTTTCCAGGTACGGGGGGGATGGTGGAAGGACACAGTCTATTAAAGAAGTGAAATGACGACAATATCACATGGGCCCTCCAGACCAGCTTCACTAAGATTTGTAATTTGTAAATAGAACCGACCGCTTTGCAGACAATTGGATTCCCACACCTTGAGTCTACGGAGTTTGCTACGCAAAGTTCAGTTACTATTGTTTCACCTCAGCACGACACCACGCGAATACGAATTAAAAACAATGTACAAACTATCAGAGCGAACACAATAATTTGTCATGCAAATGACGACCGCGTTCCCAGACTGATAATGCAGTAGAAGATTGAAAGGTTGTTTGCAATGCTCTCATCGTTAGAAATTTGAACAATTAACCAGTTCGCCGAATCTCTTCATTTGGAGACGAACGAAGATCACACCAATACTCACGCCTAATATTCTGTCAGAGAGAGCATTCTCTTCCTACCACCTCGGCATTCA
This sequence comes from Gammarus roeselii, assembly GCA_016164225.1. Classification (NCBI taxonomy): domain Eukaryota; kingdom Metazoa; phylum Arthropoda; class Malacostraca; order Amphipoda; family Gammaridae; genus Gammarus; species Gammarus roeselii. The sequence continues at coordinate 6,564 of SDVV010006564.1, forward strand.
CTTTCGAAAAAAGTAACTAAACAAATAATGTCCTACACTGTCTATTTAGAAACATCTACGTCTTATCAAAACATATTCTCTCCGAAAAACGATGTCAAAATCCTATGTGTGAGTATCGCACATAAAAACTTTGTCAATAAACATTCCAGCATTTCTAAAATGGTGATAATTGATGAGGATTCATACCTACCGTAACGACCACAATTCGTATGCAAAGCGTAGAAGTGGCTGTTTCTTTTAGAGACACAACCGCGCTGTTATTGCTGATGGATGAAAACATTTGGCCTTGACGGTGTCTGAGTGGCTCTAATTTCCGCCGCCTCGGCACACAGCGCCAGCCCGTCCGTCACTGAAGGTGTCTCCGAGGAGCTAATGTCCACCGCCTCAGCCTCGCCGAGTAGGCCATTAACGCGTATATTGCCCTTCCAACGATCTCACTGCTTGCACTTTACGACGCCATCTTGTCTTGCAGTTTGCGACTTAAGAATGACTACGAAATGCTTAAAAAATAAGAGAAGAATTTGAGGTCGTTGCACAGAGGATCAGGGTCGTAAGAGTAAGAAATGATGCAACGTTAAGCAGCAGTAACATCAATTCTGTTGTGATATTGTTTGTTAGCATTGAATTTTCCACCCCTCTTCCTGCTCGGCCTGGATTTATCCCTCGCTTTGACCCATCACTTTGATCCATCGCTGCTAGGCTGTTCCCACCATCTCCCATGGCGGACCGCCGTTCATTTATGTCCCACTCCCATCCCAAGCATACATGAACGTTGAACATTCGATATTGGCCCATGATCCATCAGGGCGTTCTTGCGTGAGACTAATGGAGGCTTTGTAACCCCAACAGATCACCAGTCAGGCAGCAAGAGCCGTGCCACGGCTGTTCAAGACAGGCTTGAAGGTGCGCAATCGATGGCAGTGTTATGATGAATTAATTCAGACTAACAACAGGGATTCAAAGTGGAATTGTGTGTGCTAGACCGTAAGACAATTATCACCATGACCTCGTTTATATCAAGTTTCAGTATCCAAGGAGAGCATCTGTCATCCATTCTTACAAGGACTTTCCGTAGGGACTCCGCGACAGCCTCACGATTGCACTGTCATCTAAGAGCAGTGGGTTTCTAGTGACACGTTCACAATGTAGAGCGCTTCGTCACTCTCAGGTGCCTCTACTTCATATCCTCCTTGACCTGGGGACTCTAATGTTCTAATCAGATCCCTTCAACGATCAATTCGGTGTTATACGTAATGAGTAAATTAATTATTGTAATCTGATCACCCACCTTCGGGTGCTCGACTCCGATTACTCGATCACTTTAGTGTGAAGAGCTCCTACACAGGAATGAAAAAAATGCATTCGATGAAATGCAATGAGCTATTTCAGAACGAGCATATATATTTTGCTAACAGTCATATTTCCAAGTCAGATGAACGAGCGAACAACAACGGGATTTGTTTTAAATAGATTGTCTCTTCACAGCGAAATGCAAATGCCTTCCGTTCTTTACTGCCTAATCACTGCTTCTGTTTCTTCTTAAGTTCCCGCATAATGTCCCATTGTCCCGCCCCTACCAGCGGTGACGCTAAAGAATCAAACTAATGCCTCTAATGGCCCTCCTGTTCCAGCTTATCTCGCGGTGGCCATTGTTTGGTCTTGTAAGTAGGGGGAAAAGGAGGGTCGAGGGAGGTTGGGTGAAAAGGAGGGTAAGAGACTCTTTGACTATGCTGAAAATTCTAATCACCCAAGGTCTCTACGACTTTTATGGTATTTTTAATGTTTAAGAAGAAAGACAATTGGAGTTTGTATGTATGTAATAAGTAACATAGATAAAGGAAAATAATTAGATTTTTTTTTATTTACATTGTTCTGTTATGACTGAGTGTTCAACTCAACAAAATTGCCCGACTCGGCAATCAACATCTGTGATGATGATTTCAATTGTTTTCTGAGCCTTACACTTTATTTCCTCGTACATGTTTTTTCCTCTCCTCTTGCAGGTATCAACATTATTAGCAATAATTTGAGTAAAATAACATGTAAGAGAGCAAATCCTATTAAATCATCAGGCCCTGAATCTTTTAATGAGCAGTTTGAATAACGCAAAAAACATTAGCTAGTGAAAAATTGTGTGACAATTTTTTCAAAGAAAGAGTGATATACTCTAAACTTGAAAGAGTATTATCAACACAAGCAAATAGAAAGAAATCACACGTACTACTATAATTTAAGTTGATGGTAAAAAGTCTTTCAATCTTCGGATATATTCATCAAAAAGCATAATAAGCATTTATATATCGAAATATCACGATGCGTATCCCGAAAAGAGTTGAATCTCTTCGAATGCAGTGGCTTCCGTGGATGCTGCACGCTATCACAGAAATTAATTTCATAAACCAGTTCCGCCGAACCGAAAACCATCATCTGGAACCACACCATCAATAAGCCGTACGTGGTAATCAGCAGCATATCCCTTCAAGATTGTGCAATACACCATCAACTTAATTACGTAACCGAGGAAGCATCGTCGCGGAAGAAGGTTCTGACAAACAAGCATCATCTAAGCACGCCTCATGTGTTACTGGTGATCCACCTCAGATGCAGACTAGGTAACTATTCCGAACAACTATCAAACTGTAGTTAGCATCAAATTTCCTACACAGAATAATCCAGATGAGAATACGCTAATAATACAACATAACACCTATTTTGTAGAGGATTAATAAATTAGGTATGTTTGATTTATTATGTATACATAATACGTACAGTAGATACTAATATGTCTGTGTGGCATTTAAAATTTTGAACACGGATGACCTAATGTTGTGTATGACAAGCAATATTTCCGTCTTCATTGTAATAAGGAACTTGTAGACAAGTAAACATCTTAAATATTCATCATTCCTCATTATTTGGATCAACAAACATGGCATAGTCCCTCTTTATCGATAGTTCATATCGATAAAGAGTGACTATGCCATGTTTGTTGATCCAAATAATGAGGAATGATGAATAATTAAGGTGCCCAAATGTTATGTTGTTCTTCCGTTTCTCCTTAAATTATGAAATAATTTTCTGGGCATCAAATTGAACATGCGCAGATAATCGTAAATACAGATGAACTTTGAACCACTTGCACCTCGTGCCTCGAGTCCGGATGTTGTAAATCTTGTTTACGTCTGTCCGCTCTTTGCCCCTTCAATGAGGCCCGAGTCCCGCTCTTGTCGAGTCTCTTTACGTCTGTCCGCCTCTTGCCCCTTCAGTGGGGCCCGAGTCCCGCTCTTGTCAAGTCCCTTTACATCTGTCCGCCCCTTGCCCTTTCAGTGGGGCCCGAGTCCCGCTCTTGTCAAGTCCCTTTACGTCTGTCCGCCCCTTGCCCCTTCAGTGGGACCCGGGTCCCGCTCTTGTCAAGTCCCTCCACGTATGTCCGCCCCTTGCCATTCAGTGGGCCCCGAGTCCCGCTCTTGTCAAGTCCCTTTACATCTGCCCGCCCCTTGCCCTTCAGTGGGGCCCGAGTCCCGCTCTTGTCAAGTCCCTTTACGTCTGTCCGCCCTATGCCCCTTCAGTGGGACCCGGGTCCCGCTCTTGTCAAGTCCCTCCTCGTCTGTCCGCCCCTTGCCATTCAGTGGGCCCCGAGTCCTGCTCTTGTCAAGTCCCTTTACATCTGTCCGCCCCTTGCCCTTCAGTGGGGCCCGAGTCCCGCTCTTGTCAAGTCCCTTTACGTCTGTCCAACGCGCGTGGCTTCTTCACAACTTCAAAGGCGATTAACTCAATATCGACGGCCTTTTGAAGAGACGGCCGGCAAAAAACGCAAATGTTTCCAATTAAGATTGAATAGCGAGGCGAAGGGAAGGATTTCCTCTGGTCTTGTATGATATCTTGTGGTGTTTAAATATTAGCACGATATGATGGGTTTGCTTTGGCCCTTTGGCTGCACTCAAAGAAAAAACATTGGGTCCTGGCTGCAATACTATTGAGAGGTAATAGAACTCCACTTCACTACAAATGCGGCAAGTTTTCTATGCTACGATGCTCTTTGAATTTAGTTTCGAACTTTTTGAGCCTTTGTAAATGACTCGCTCCCAAATTACTCATTTCCATTTCATATGAGCAATCTTGAGTCATTACCTCTCTTTCCGCAATTTCAGTGACCTGTTCTGGAACTACATACGAATCAAAGGCAATTGAGTTTGGTCGCAGAGCAATCAAATCTTTCCAAGGCAAATTATTGTACGGCTGCCTCATTACTACCGGTTAGCTTGTATTGTACGTACAAGTTTCCTATGGATCCGGAACTTGAAGACGACGTTTCCTTTTCTTTATTTAATGGTTCCTTATATGAACCCAAGATTTACGTCGTTAACGCTACAAACCTCCTCAATTTCCAACTCCTTGGCTCCACTCGAAGGAGTTCGCAATAGATCCTTCGGCTGAAAACTCCCGTTGTTTATGAGGTGGGAAGGGAAGCGGTTTACTGTTCTTGGGAGGTGAGGCTCGTAGTTCGAGGGGTTAATACAAAGTTTATCCACTGAGGATTAATGACTTTGCCAAGTTAAATTCTCCGAAAAACGGGCTTATACTTAAACATGTCGGAGTTTATTGCTACCGTAAATTTTGATTATATTTTTTCATCTGAATGGAATCCGGGCCCTTGGTAATTTTTTTTTGTGTGTGAATTGAAAACACCGGTTACTTATACACTGCCTGATCTGTGCTGTATTTAATATGGCCAGAAAAATACGCTCTCTACCCCTGGTCTTCATGCTAATAATTCGATTCAGTTCCTTCTTAGTTTGGAAGTAATAAAACCCATCGCTTCTATTGATCATCAAGATTAGTATTACATGATTGGCTTCAGTTGAATGTTTAATAACAGCATGAAATAAGTATTCTAGTAGCTTTCATTACAATATTTAATTATATTCAACTTATTTGCAGATCTCAATCCAAACTCAACTGCATTTTTTTTCTTAATAATAAATAAATATCGTAATACGTCATCATCAATTATCAGCTGATGAACGAATGCCTTATTCAACCAATTGTTTGTTATTTGTGTTGATGGGCTGTGGATCACGTTCAGACCATATTAGGAAAGTCCGTGCATCAAGTTGAGACCGTATTATGCAATGAGACCGTTGGCGTATAACAGCGTTGAGAGAACGCTTGAGACTTCTGGTGGATCCCATAAGGACCGATGGAGGCCGTTTCCATGGCTGCCTTGAGAGTACGCTTGAACTATCAGTGGTTCCCATTGGGACCATCTTCGGGCCATCTGCGGATCTGTGTTGAGAGTACTCTTGGAACTATCAGTGGTTCCCATTGGGATCATCTTCGGGCCGTCTGCGTATCTGTGTTGAGAGTACGCTTGGAACTATCAGTGGTTCCCATTGGGACCATCTTCGGGCCGTCTGCGTATCTGTGTTGAGAGTACTCTTGGAACTATCAGTGGTTTCCATTGGGACCATCTTCGAGTCGTCTGCGTATCTGTGTTGGGAGTACACTTGGAACTATCAGTGGTTCCCATTGGGAGCACTGATAGTGGTTCCCATTGGCATCTTCGTGCAGTCGCTTGGAACTTCCAATGAATCCATTTGAAAGCGTCTTGCGGTCGCCTACATAGGTGCTGTGTGATTACGCTTGAGACCTCTGGTGGATCCCATTGAGACCATCTTAGGACCGTCTGCATGGCTGCTCTGAGAGTAAGTCTTGATTCCGCGGATGGATGACATTGGGACCGTCCTACAAACTTTTGCGCGAATGCGTTGATGCAATACTTTGAGACCGCTGATGGATGACATTCAGGCAGTCTTTAGACCGCGTACATGGATGTTTTGAGAAAACGCTTTGAGACCGCTGGTGGATGACTTTGAGACCGTGTTATAACCGCCTGCTTGGCTGCTTTTTGAGTACGCCTTGAGATCACTGGTGGATAACATTTTGACAGTCTTGGGACCGCCTGGCAGCCATCGTAGTACGCCTTGAGACAGCTTGTGATTAAACATGGGACCGACCAAAAAATCGCTCGAAAACGATGTGTTACGCCCTAAGACACCTGGTGGATCCCATTTGGGACCGACTAAGACGGCCTGGTAGCATTGTGTACATCTTGAGACGCCGTGTAGTTCAGAAAGGGACCCTATTAGAACCGTCTGGGAGCGCTGAGGGTACGCCATGAGATAGATGGAGGCTCACATTGGGACCGTTTTAGGACCGTTTGTGAATGCTGGGGGAACACCATAAGACAGCTGGTGGATCACATGGTGACCTTCTTAAGACAGTTTGTGAGCACCAGGGGTGCGCTTTGAGTGCCTATAGGATAATATTTGTCCCCATTCAGCCCCTGATACCCCTTCCCCTTCCTGAACCCGATGGTTTCACAAGAAATGTGTCAAGACGGCAGATTTATACCGTTTTTTTCGGAAAAGAATTGCTCCTGCGTATTGGAATGTGTCAATAGCAAAAACAACACACTAAAGAAGTGGCAACAAATCTGACACCGTTCTTGGAGCAGTTAGGGGGTTACCCTCGCCTAAATCATGTAGGGGCCATACGACACCGTTCTTGGAGCAGTTAGGGGGTTATCCTCGCCTAAATCATGTAGGGGCCATACGACACCGTTCTTGGAGCAGTTAGGAGGTCATCCTCACCTGAATCATGTTGGGGCCATACGACACCATTCTTGGAGCAGTTACGAGGTTATCCTCGCCTGAATCATGTAGAGGTCATACATCCACCAATAGCCTGAATTATGTAGGGGCCATACATCTACCGAACTGAACACTCAGTATGTTTCCCTTGTAATTGCTCTAAATACATATCTATATGAGGGTATATAGCAAACATAACCATCTAGTAAGTAGTCAATAGCTTTCACGAATCAATCAATTAATGTCGCGGGTTGTTGGCTGTAATGCAAAAAACGTATAACCAAGGTATCGTAAGTCAATAAATTCAAAGCAAGATGGAAAATATGCTTGTTATCATAATTTAATAATGTATTCGAGTTTTTTTGTCTATCCCATAATTTACTGATGCATTGAAGCAATACAGACACGCTCCTTTTAACGTGCTCTTTTTTTAACGGTTCTCTTCCAAACCTGATGGCAACGCAGATAAACTATTGTATCATTGATTCCTCTTTAATTCCTGAGGTATTGCGCTATTTTTGGAATATTTTAAAACTCGAGCACAGAAAATAAGCACGTTATGATGGGCAGGAGGAAGAGGCGCTCTTGCTTTGGGTTTCAGTTTCCATACTTGAAACACTTTCCTTGAAATCAGTGCAAGCTCTCCCGGGAATTTACAGTTCTGATTAGAGACGAATAAATACCCAATTCTGTTTGGCGGGGCATTCAGGAAAAACTATAGGAAATATTGTAGTTATTTAATGAGTTGAGAGCCTCTGAGTTGACGCGACCTGCTCTGTTTTAACAGCTTAAAGCATTAATACTGGCGACGGCGCACAAAATATATGATGATAAAATCAACTTGAGTTTAATGCTCATCGCATATCAAAGCGATAAATACTTCTTTGCCAATTAACTGTAATGAAAGGTAATGGCTTGAATTGCAATGATGTATCACGTTTAATGACGCTTTAGCTTTCCCGGTAAATGCGTTTAACGTTATCCTATCAACTGCAGCAAATGAACACGTTAATTTATTATTACTTTATACCGTTATAGATAACTATAAGTGCATTATAATAGTACGCAGGGTATTACTTTGCTTTACCGTTTACTGAGGAGCCTTATCTGGTTGATGAGTGCCGTAAAGTGCCAACAGAACAGCTGAGCCTACTCTCCATCAACCAGGTGGCGGACAAAACAGCTGAGCCTACTCTACATCAACCAGGTAGCGGACAGAACAGCTAGGACATTATGACAAGTGCCGTAAAGTGCGGACAGAACAGCTGAGCCGGCTCTCCATCAACCAGGTGGCGGACAGAACAGCTAGGACATTATGATAAGTGCCGTAAAGTGCGGACAGAACAGCTGAGCCGGCTCTCCAACAACCAGGTGGCTTACAGAACAGCTGAGCCTACTCTCCATCAACCAGCTGGCGGACAGTACAGCTAGGACATTATGATAAGTGCCGTAAAGTGCGGACAGAACAGCTGAGCCGGCTCTCTATCAACCAGGTGGCTGACAGAACAGCTGAGCCTACTCTCCATCAACCAAGTAGTGGGCACAGAAGCTTGGACGCGTTCGTCTTCCAGGCGGCAGACTCAACAGTTGGGAGGGCTGTTTGTCTCCAATATGGCTACCTACAATTCACGTGGGACTAGAGTTTCTGGTTTTGAGTAGTTTTATCCTTTAACCCGAGTTGGCGGGAAATGAATGACAATCTATTTTTTAATTACATTCTTACCACGATTTCACGAGTGGGCGCTTGTATTGATAAAATCATCCTAATGACATGCAAATGAACCTTCTACCCCCACTTTCATACAACTGTATACGCAAATATACGAAAGAAATTAAATGTATTGTAATTCATCCGTCTTCAACTTCAAACGTACAACTTATAATACATTTCTAGTCAGCCCTACGATACTACCAATATTAACGGACATGTAAACTCATTGACGAAATATTGATCTGTCCAAGGATTTCGTCATTTGCAAAAAAAAAATCATGAGATGCCTCTGGTATTCTGTTGCTTAATAAAGTATTGCTTAAATCTAGAATACACATATATTCGAGGGTACAATTTTATAGCGTATAGAACAGTATTTAGGGGACAAATTGAGGTGGCTAGTTCTGTGGTAGAAATTAGTACATTCAAGATCCCGCAAGCGGAAAACATCTTGGAGAGAATTTTTGGGGGATTTGCTTCCACTGCGTCACATCGCATAAATGCATTCAAGTAACGGATACAAAATGGAATATCCGAGCATATTTAGAGACTAAATTTTATGGGAAACAATTGTGTTAGAATTTACCTTGAGCTACTCCTAACACAAGCTCACGAACATCTACAACGTGTGGTATATTCGTGACTTCAAGAGCTACTCCTAACACAAGCTCACGAGCATCTACAACGTGTGGTATATCCGTGACTTCAAGAGCTCCTCCTAACACAAGCTCACGAACATCTACAACGTGTGGTATATTCGTGACTTCAAGAGCTACTCCTAACACAAGCTCACGAACATCTACAACGTGTGGTATATTCGTGACTTCAAGTGAAACACTGAAAACTCATGGTGAAAAAATGAATAAAAACAGTGCCTGAAGTGCCGAACCAGTGAAAACAAGTGAAGAGTCTCACCAGCACTTGTACATCATGTATATAATGATGAAGAAGTATATCATACTGAAGCAAATGCTAGTCTCCGTATCTGGATCGTTCTCACCTCATGCTGGAGCATCGTGAAAAGAATATACCGCGATGGTTTGATAAAAGTGTCAACTGACTCACAGAGTTTCACATGTAATATTACACGACAGAAATATACTATCGAGCCAAGAAAAATAGCTATATGTACAAATGCCGGGGAATCAAACACTATTTGGAGTTGCTGTTTTCAAACGCTACTGCATCAGAGTAGCTCGATTTGGCTGGTATCCCGAAACAGTACGGAAATGGTGCAAACCACTTTCATGGCTAATTTAGGCATTCCGAGCGAGTGTACGACAAATAAAAAAAAAGACAGTTTACAATACATTGCTAAAGAAATGTGGTAATTTTACTCAGCATAACTCAGCATACCGTCAGTTTGTAATAGGAGATAAATCGTTTTTTTTAGGTCTGCTCAATGAATGATTATAAGTCCGCAACTCCCATGAAAAAATTGTGCCTAACCGCCTGAAATCAGCTGACATGATCAGTTTGCGGTCGCCGAGTCCCTGTTGTCGACTTAATTGTGGAGAATCAAGCAGGTGAAGCCGTAGAGCGGTCTGAAAAGCATGGAGCGATTTAGTGATGCTTGATATATGTTCAACAGTTCTTCCTTCTGTACTTGCCGCAGAGGTCTGTACCAACTCCATTGGCTATTTTCTGTGAAACGGGTCAACATTTTGCGAATATGACATCAAATACTTTCTACATGAATGACAATATTTTGGGATATCCTGGGTTAGAAAATAAGTCCTGGTATAAAACCAAAATTCACAAAATTAGCATGGATCCCTGAAACCCGAAACAGAAGCCCCACTTGGGACAGTTGTTTGCCTTTGAGCGACGGCGGATGCCTGTCCACTGTTCGTTTACGATCAACTTTACATTTTCTGACGGTATATTTGCGAAAGAAATAGCGACTAATTGGCAAATTTTGCCTGAACGTCGTTAGAAAGTTCCGCCATTAAATTAATAGCGGTCGTCGTCGACAGAATCTTGTGCCTTCTCTGCTGTCCTAAATTTATCAAGTCATACCTATTTTTTTTCTTTTAATTTTGAATTTTTCGCTCATACAGCGAGTTGCAACGTAGCTGCCCCCTGATAGCCATTTTTTACAAACGGCGTTTGTGGGCTGGCCTTTTAACCATTTAAGAGACCGGCCAGAAGGTCTCACTCGTGGTCAGGTAGGCGCGAACCTACAACCTCCAGCTCCCAATGGACGTCTGTTATGAGGAGAGCCCGACACTCTACCCACTCGGCCACCGAGCTGGTCAATTGAGCCTATAATCATAAAATTACGAGAAAGCTTTATCCACCTGGTTTGCATGGATATAAACCACAACATGATATATATTGGATGATACTCTTATAGCTTAATTCGATTAATCCGACGACAGTGCTTCCTTAGCTCGATTCGAAGACCACATAGAAAGAGATACTGCACATTGTTTGTTCATCTAACCTCTATGTGATGCTATATCCCCTTTTTTGCCTCGTTGTACCCTCCTGACAATGACTTTAAGTTGGTACTACAGTACAGTTGTTCAACAGGTAAGGGATGTGATTAGGTATCAAGGTAACGTTCACTATTGTTTTAAATTTGAATGAATACTTCAAAGAGAAAACATTTCACGACATGCTGGTTGTTTGTTGGTGAACGGATTATCATTATCAGAAACAGATGTACCGAACAAATGCCATGTGCAAATACGTGCCCATTTTCATGATCGGAAAAAACAGGCTGGCAAAATTTGCTTTTCTAATGAATAATGTTTCGAATTGCTTGACATAATACTTAGCAAAACCTTTCACAGTAACCGGAATGCAAGATATTTCGCCGCATGTACTACTTATTCACTGAAGAGGTGAGTTACAAATAGTGTTTCTGTTCTAAACAATGTGTGAATATGCTTCATCTTCGGGAAATTGAAGTCAACCCCCAAAACGTAGTAAGCCGAACTAGTTGAAATTAAATAAATCCAATATCTTCCTATATGTTTATGTTGGAAAAACAATCCAACACAATTGCAACAAACTCCTCTCCTGAAAATCTTTTCTCCTCGAAGGAAATAAAAAATCCGTCCCGTCGTTCTTCTGCAACAGAAATAGTCGAGCAACAGTGGATGTGTGGTCGGGCATTGCAGAGTGAAGTGCAACAATGGTTGTGTGGTCGAGCATTGCAGAGTGAAGTGCAACAATGGTTGTGTGGTCGTGCATTGCAGAGCGAAGTGCAACAATGGTTGTGTGGTCGAGCATTGCAGAGTGAAGTGCAACAATGGTTGTGTGGACGTGCATTGCAGAGTGAAGTGCAACAATGGTTGTGTGGTCGTGTATTGCAGAGTGAAGGGCAACAATGGTTGTGTGGTCGAGCATTGCAGAGTGAAGTGCAACAATGGTTGTGTGGTCGTGCATTGCAGAGTGAAGTGCAACAATGGTTGTGTGGTC
>SDVV010006565.1:0-18356 GCA_016164225.1 Gammarus roeselii
ATATATCGAGTCATTATATTGAAGGGGTTTGGGAATTCCAAAGGGGGTACTTGAAGCCGTGGGTTGATTAATCGGCGTGATCTGGATTAAATGTTGTAATGCAAAAAAAGAATTTCAGGTGAAAATGAAATATAATTCGTTATCAAATGGATAGATTTGATCCTTGATTTTTGATCCGCAAGGAAGTCATTGGTTATCGAATTGATTGCTAGTTGATTTGTATTGATCAAAAACCAAAGCAAAACAGCTGATCTATCAATAAAAAAGTATTATGTTGCACGACGTCAAAATGTTTATTGTTAACTGAAAATCATTTTTATTCCAATAAAATGAATTATACGTAGGCAACCACAGTTCTGTTAGTTGACAACTCAGCTGACTTTTTTATAGCTAAGAGGCATGTAACAAACTTGCTAAATTACGTGATCTGATCAATTCAATTGACTTCTATACCAGGCAAACTCGACATATTTATCACTAAAAGGAGCTCGCGGCATATTTATCCGCAGTAAGAAAAGTTATGACAGATTCAGCTCCACATATTCTCTATCCAAACTGAGACATAGACAATTCTGGACATAACACAAATACAGGATACTGAGAAACACAAATTCCAGCAATGCGTCGTCTATAAAAATCAAAGACGTGGATAAATCATTTCTGGGTAACGTCATCCTGCATCGCATCCAGGGCACGACAAATAAGGGTAAAGAATGCTGGCTAGAAGCGTTGACACTTCTTGTCCAGCGTTGTTCGAGTGGTAATTGTAAAACCATGACCACTCGAGCATGCGGTAAATTGCATAGACAGTCCAGGAGATTTTTTCTCACAGAGACAGGTCATGGCACTTTTATCTCACAAAGACAGACCAGGAAACTTAGTAGATCTTACAGAGGCAGGCCAGAAAACTTTAAACTCACGAGTAAGGCTTGGACACTTTCGTCTCATAGAAGCAGGACACGACACCTGTAGTCTCACGGTGACAGGCCAGGACACTTTGTTTCGCTGAGATTGGCCTGAACTTGTTCTTACGGAGAGGATTGGTCACTTTTCTCTCACCTAGGTAGACTAGACCACTCTTACAAGTGTTTTCAAGTATAAGAAGACAATAATAGGATCACAGGACTCTTGGCACAAACAAGGTTGCCAAAATTTTGATAGATAAAAGCTAAGTTCTGAAGTCGAACGTCTAGAAGAGCATCATGTGTCTGTGTATTTGTTTCAAAAGACCAAGAATGGGAAAGGTTGTAGTAGAAAATAGCATTTAACAATAATACTCTAAGCAACTCAAATCAGCGCCAGAAGGGAAAGCCACCGACTCACGATTTTGTTTTTAATTGTCACAGTTTCGTTCCTCGCTAAACCAATGCTGATCGATGTCAGTGCTAGACACGGTTTTGCAACGAACCGGTACCAATACTGCAGCACTTTTTTCTACCGTGCTATTGCCGATGTCGGGCACTGTTATAACCGTACGGGTGTCAATGCCGGACACCGTGTTTGAACGAATGTGCCAGTGAGCATGTTATAGCTAGGAGCTATTTAGCGGCGAATTTGGTAGTTTTGTATTGCGGCTTACAACTTCCGATGGAAGTTTGTTCTATTCCTAGAAATTGCGCTTGATGTCGAACGGGAACGCTTACCAGCGATTTTGTATCCATTATTCCTAGTCACTCGGTTTGCATCTAAAGTAATAAGGCTCGCTCGGTCGACGTTTTCTTTACACTTCATTATCTTTTACACTTCTGTTTTGTTCTCTTTGACTCAACGCTTCTCTATCGAATAAAGATTGAGTTCGCGTAGTCTATCTTCGTACGATTTATTGCACAGCAAAGGGATAAGTTTGGCAGCTCTTTGCTGAACCTTCTCCAATTTATTAACGTATTTTGTAAGCTATGGAGACCAGAAAGGGACGGAATACTCAAGGTGCTGTCTAACAAATGCATTGTACAACTTAAAAATACTGTGTCTGCTCGTGTACGATATAGTGCAGGAGATCATGCTTAACAATGTAGTTCTTTTTTGGCAGCATAGTTTCATTGCTTGCTGCATTATTAATCGTTACCAATGATGACACTTAGATCTCTCACTTTGGTGAAATTATTCAGCTTCTCTCCGGACATTTAGTATGCGTACTTGGTGTTATGATGACCAATGTGTATAACATCACATTTTTCGACATTGAATTTCGTTTGCCACTTCTCTGATCAATCAACAATTTTGTGCATGTTGGATTGGGTCTGCTCACACTCAAGTTGGTTTGCACTTTCTCCCTGCCTTAGTATCGTTGCTACCAAAATCGTTTCTGAATATTACGAATAGAACTGGACCTAACACAGATCCTTGAGGCACGCCGCTTGTAACTCTACCGCAATTTGGAAGAAGCTTCGTTAACTACGGTTCACTGCATGCCTTCTGTCCGTGAGCTAGAAAAATAGCGGAGTTCTTTTGAAATTCAAGGTAAACATATTGATCGGAGATTTCGCGTCATGAATTTAAATTTTATTATTGAGAAATAAACAGCAGGTTCGTTAAACAATAACGATTGTGTCTAAAGTCTTGCTAGGAGTCACATATCAACGTGTTTAATTATAATAATTGTGTAATTTTGTCGGTGATCATGCTTTCCATCAATTTGCTAATGACTGAGGTGAGACCAATTAGACAGTAATTTCCGGAACACTTTTTTTATAATTGGGGTAACGTTGTCTCCTTTCCAGTGAAAAGGGCAGGTGCCATTCGCGAGAGATGCGTAAACATGTCTGAGATATGTTCGGCGACTTCGTTCGTAGTCTTGTTCAGTATTCTGGGATGAACTTGGTCTGGACCTGTAGATTTTGTGATTTTCAATTTATCTATGTGTCTAATAACGTCAGCAGGAGGGAAGTTCTCGATACTGAGGGCTTCAATTTGTCTTTCCGCTGTGATATCCTGAGGATTAGGAATATCTTGATTTGCTTACGTAAAATAGAACAAAAGTATTGGTTAAGTAGGACACTCATCTAGTGTTATACGTTTCTAGCTCACTAATATCGTTCTTCAGAGGACCTATTACAGACCTTGAATTTTTAGTATCTTCGTACGAACTCTTTTGCTGATTATAAATTCATTTTTTTCAGCGTGGTTACCTGGGTGTTTCTGTTTGATCGAGTGCTTAGTTTTTTTTTACGATTGAAGGCGCTACAATTCTCCTTTCTAATACTCAGGCTGCCTGACTGCTGTTCGCCTGTTGGTGCGCGTGATATGCTCATCTACAATATTTTTAAGTGCAATAAAAAAATTGTTTAGCGAAGGTTTTATTCGCGGACGCCATTGACTCTCCCAAGCCATCAAAGTTAGCTAATCTAAAGTTAGGGCTTTTTCGCAGGTTATTGACGTTTTCAACTTAAGCTCTATTGTAAAACCGATACAGTTATGATCGCTAGTTTTGACTGGTTCACCCATTTCAATGTTCGTGACATGAAAGTTGCATGCACATAATAGAAGATCAAGAATATTGCTACCTCCTGTAGGTGTCTTTACCATTTGAGTCATCTACTTAACTTATCGTCAGCCAGTGAAAGTACACCTTACTGTTTCCCAGTCAATGTCCGGAATGTTGAAGTCTCTAAGCACAATACTGCTTTGCGTTTGACGACATTGACTAGGGTGTTTTAAAGATCGATATCGTCTGCAATCGTGCTTTTTGGGGTCTGTAGACGAGGGTGATTTGACACTTTGTATGTTTACCGACTACTTGGATTGATACTATGTGGTGTCTGCTGCTTGGATTAGAAACTTCTATTGTTTGTAGAGCCTTTTTTTCGGGCAACAATAGTCCTCCACCTTCACAGCTGTGTCTATTTTTAGGAAATGGTGAGAACCCGATAATTTCTGGTGCTCTATTTCATTCACGATTCTTTGATTGCTTATGTCGGTCTTTCCGTTTATTGCAAGATTTTCCATTTCGTCGATTTTGTCTCACGAAGGCAAGCCAGAACATTTTTTTTCTCACGACGACAGACCAAGACACTGCTCATGTAAGCACGCCTGGACTCAGTCTCACGGAGGAAGGGAAAAATACCTTTATCTCCCTAGGCCTAGTCAAGACACGTAAATCGTAGAGTAGGAGGCCAGGACACTTCTGTCTCACAGGCTGGACGGACTCTCGTCGTGTATCATTGTCTTCCCCGATGGCTGGACTGGATCTACGTCCCCCATGGAGGCTGAATCGAACCCTCGTCTCTCACTGAGGCTGTACTGGACCCCGTTTCCACGGATGCTGGACTCTGCCCTTGTCTCCCACAGAGGCTGGACTGGACATTCGTCTTCCTCTGGAGCTGGAACGTGCTGGACGGAACGATCACATCCTGTAGAGCTTTTACACGTTATGATAAGCTGTCGATAATAAATTAAATTAGTTTGGCTCAATATAAAAGTGTAGCTGGTGTTGTCATCTGACAAATAGGTGGTCTGAAAAAAAAGACGCTGGGAAAGAGCTTGCACACGTCTTAGTGTTGTTTATTGAATTATATTGCACTAAGTGTAGCACAAGATTATGTAGTTCACACGTCCTGTGCTAAGCTCAATATACTCAGTCGATTCACTAAGTTGTACCGTGTCCAATAGGACAGAGATGTTACGATAATGTTCAGACTGTCACCTACAGAAACGCTCGTGGAATAAGTTATGTAAGGTGTATACCAGGTTTCACAGTTATTGTTCTGTGGCGAGAGCTTCCCCTATCCAATGAAGCTCATGTTGTATGCTGTACTTCGATTTTCTTTCCATAAAGTCTGAGAGAACTCTGAGCTTCTGAGAACAATATTTACATTCGCATTTTGCTTATCTGTCATCTGTGGGGGGAAGGGCCGAATTTGTCAAGTGTAGTTTGGCTGTTAATGGTTTCCTGGATGCTGTCATTCTTAACAAACTGAGAAATAGCAGTCGACTTAAGGTTATGGAGCTCTGAGTACCGAAAAGATCAGGGGATGACAAAGTAGATTTTTGCGCGGTAATACCAGGGATTCCTACCACAAGGTCTTAAAACTGTTCAAGCCTCTCCCAAAATGAAATCAAGAAAAAGTTGTGCTGAGGTGATTACCTTCCAAGGGAAACGCGACAAGGTAGTCGAACTGGATGGGTATTGCTTATAACAACAGAAGATTTTTTTAAAATAACCTCTCAACGTGCGTCTTAGTGATAGGCTGGATATCCGCGTTAGCGGAGTATTTATTTGACATCCGCTATATGTAATTTTAAGTTCAACCTTATCACGCACGGCTAACCGCTTGATGGTACCTTGCGTTCTGAGATGAATTGCAAAATCATACAAATTTGATACAATATCTTTGTTTGCACCGTAATATACAGTGGTATCATACTCATCATCATCAGAAACCGGATGAATGTAATGATAACAAATTTAATGCGGTAACTCATTAATGTGAGCAATCGGAGTCGACTGAAGATCTCTTATGGTTGGCATAAGGTCTCTTATGGTTGGCATAAGGTCTCTTATGGTTGGCATAAGGTCTCTTATCGTTGGCATAAGGTCTCTTGTTGTTGGCATAAGGTCTCTTATGGTTGGCATAAGGTCTCTTATGGTTGGCATAAGGTCTCTTATGGTAGGCATAAGGTCTCTTATGGTTGGCATATGTCTCACCAGCGACAAGATAATAACCTCCAACTCCGTTCTCCAGTTAACCACTGAGAGTATGTTGGAGGCCGCTCTATCACTACACTTTAACCACACACGCACGCGAACTGAATCCCGTACACTGCCCACGAAACATACCATCAATAAAACATCCATGCATTTATCTTGTTTGTATTACTTTAACATCAAGATAGCACCACCACCGAAGATGAGGGGAGTGTAAAATTCTCCAAGCCCCAACAAAAATAAATTTTTGTAACAGAATGGAAACCATCAATGGTCTGGTAGGCCGAGTGGAATAGAGTTAATTGAATTCATGATATATGCATGCACTGGAAAACAGGAGCAAGCGGCAAGCCTTCAAAAAACGTCATATTGCCAGGTTCGCTGACGGCGGTCCCACACATCTGGTCCAGCGTCAGACGTGCGACAAGAGACAAGTGGTTACAAGTGTTTACAAGTGTAGGAAGACAACAACAGGCCTATTGACCCAAACTAGGTTGCCTTTTGATAGCAAAGTAGCAAGTTCTGAAGTAGAACGTCTAAGAGAGCATCATGTGCCATTTCTGTTTTTGTAACATCAAGAAGGGAGAACGGTTTAGCTATTTATTGGCGATATATGTAAAACTTATCGAGCCGATACTTAAACGTTTCGATTGTATTGCTGTTTACAACCTTCGCTGAAAGTTTGTTCCACTTTCCGACAACTATATACGTGAAGAAATTGCGCGTGATGTCTAGTGAGAAATGTGTCCCAACGATTTTGTGTCCATTGTTCCTAGTCACTCTGTTCGTATCTAGAGTGAAAAGGCTTGCTCGGTCGACGTTTTCCTTACCCTTCATAATCTTCCACACTTCAACCATGTCGCCTCTGACTTGATGTTTCTCTAGTGAATGAAGATTGAGTTTACGTAGCCTGTCTTCATTCGATTTATTTCGCAGCGGAGGGATGAGTTTGGTAGCTCAGCGTTGAACCTTCTCTAATTCATTAACCTATTTTCTAAGATACGGAAAACAAAATTGAACGGAATATTCGAGATGCGGTCTAACAAATGCATTGTATAACTTGACCATACTGTCTTTGTTTTTGTATGTGATAGTTACCCAACCATCACGGTAACCTTCACCCAACCGTCACGCTAACTGTCACCCGACCGCCACGCTAACTGTCGCCCGACCGTCACGCTAACTGTCAACCGACCGTCATGCTAACTGTCACCCGGCCGACACGCTTACTGTCACCTAACTGTCACCCGACCGTCACGCTAACTGTCACCCCCGACCGTCACGCTGTCACCCGGCCGACACGCTTACTATCACCCGACCGTCACGCTAACTGTCACCCGGCCGACACGCTTACTATCACCCGACCGTCACGCTAACTGTCACCCGACCGTCACGCTAATTGTCATCCCCGACCGTCACGCTGCCACCCGGCCGTCACGCTAACTGTCACCTCCCGACCATCACGCTGTCACCCGGCCGTCACGTTAACAGTCACCCGAGCGTCACGCTAACTGTCACCCGACCGTCACACTGTCACCCGGCCGACACGCTTACTATCACCCGACCGTCACGCTAACTGTCAGCCGGGCGACACGCTTACTATCACCCGACCGTCACGCTAACTGTCACCCGACCGTCACGCTAACTGTCACCCGACCGTCACACTGTCACCCGGCCGACACGCTTACTATCACCCGACCGTCATGCTAACTGTCACCCAACCGTCACGCTAACTGTCATCCCCGACCGTCACGCTGTCACCCGGCCGTCACGCTAACTGTCACCTCCCGACCGTCACGCTGTCACCCGGCCGTCACGCTAACAGTCACCCGAGTGTCATGCTAACTGTCACCCGACCATCACTCTAACTGTCATGCTAATGATCTGTTAATAACTAGAAATATCAAAGATAAATAATTGTTCTTAATTGTAAACGAAAGACTACTTAGAAGATTATGCTGTTGCGTAATTTACATACTTCAGGTCGGTATCGTGTAAATAATATTTGTTTTTACTTGAAACATAAATACGTTTGAAGACTAACGAGTTACCGAATTCGTGTCCTCCAAAACATATAGAATGTTATAGGTTATTTGTTTTGTTTGTCGCAATTGTATTTGATAAATGTTATAAAAGTTCTTATTCATCCACCGCTCGTCTAAGAACCGGACCGATGTATTGAAGAAGGGGTTTCTTTCCGTGGATAAGATTTGCAGGAGGTAGTCGAGTGTTTCGCTGCCATTGGGAGACTGGATGGATAAGAGTTGCAGGAGGTAGTTGAGTACTTCGCTGTCATCGGGAGACTGGATGGATAAGAGTTGCAGGAGGTAGTTGAGTACTTCGCTGTCATCGGGAGACTGGATGGATAAGAGTTGCAGGAGGTAGTTGAGTGCTTCGCTGTCATCGGGAGGACTGGATGGATGTCAGTAATTGGATCAGGATCAGTGTAAAATTAAGTATTGTTACTTTAGGCGATAGGATACTGCGTTTATTAGTTTGTAACGATCGCTTTGTCCAAATTATTCTGATGCAAGTCGGCCGAAGCATTCGCAAAATTTTACTAGATACAAGACCGTGCTATCCAGATACATTATCGAGGTATCTAGACACAATATCGTAGTATCTAGATAGAGTATCGTGAAGTCTAGATACAGCATCGTGGTATCTAGCTACAGTATCGTGGTGTTTTGACGCAGCTTCGTGGTATCTAAATACAGCATCGTGGTTCTAGCTACAGTATCGTGATGTTTTGACACAGCTTCGTGGTATCTAAATACAGCATCGTGGTATCTAGCTACAGTATCGTGGTGTTTTGACACAGCTTCGTGGTATCTAGCTACAGTATCGTGGTGTTTTGACACAGCTTCGTGGTATCTAAATACAACATCGTGTTATCTAGCTACAGTATCGTGGTGTTTTGACACAGCTTCGTGGTATCTAAATAAAGCATCGTGGTATCTAGATACAGTATCGCGCCCTTCACTCATCACGAGGCCCTAGGAGACATTAAAGAGGGACCCAAAGAGCGAATGCCAACACGTATAATCCATAGGAGTCACAGTTTACTGCACAACACAGGCATAAATCATTCAGCTCTATACCAAGCTTATAAGATCATACAAGCGCAACTTCATAAGCGACTTAAGTCACCTACCTGCACTCAGTTCTGGACAGAAATAGTGTAAGAAACGACACATTAAAAATAATTTACCCAACATAATTTACCTAATTGCCCCTCGTGGAACTGGACAATGTATTGAAACAATGAATTTAGATACTGTACCTAGCCGCTGTACTGCAGATCTGCAAGTCTTGAGCCCCCGTTCTACGAATGGTTCGGTTGTTCCATTAGGGAAATGTTATGATATTAGCTGCAATGATTGACTCCCTTATTATAAAAGCTTTGATCTTATAGTTTGGAAACAGGCGGTGTTAAATCAAAAGAGCCAGATTATGAAACTTTGGACTTTGAAGGTAGTGCTGGGCAGTATATAATAGACTTTGGGTTGCAGATGGTGGTTTTGATCTGTTTGGTCTGGTACTCGGAGAGTAAGTGCCCTGAATTCACATTGAAATCTTTTAATCTGCAGAGGGCCGAACTTGCCCGCGTTGGGCTTTAGAGTGATACACAGGGCATCATTGGGCTTTGTAGTGTTACACAGGGCATCATTGGGCTTTGTAGTGTTACACAGGGCATCATTCGGCTTTATGGTGTTACACAGGGCATCATTGGGCTTTATAGTATTACACGAGGCATCATTGGGCTTTATAGTATTACACGAGGCATCATTGGGCTTTATAGGGTTACACAGGGCATATCATCGGGCTTTTAAGGCAGCACTGAACATTGTTCGGCATTTGAAGGACATATTAGGCACCTTGAGCTTTAGAGTCCCACAGAGCATCTTTGGGCCTTAGAGGGTCATACTGGGCATGTCCGGGCCTTAGAGGGTTATACTGGGCATGTCTGGGCCTTAGCGGGTTTTACTGAGCATGTCTGGGCCTTAGAGGGTCATATTGTGCGTCCTCGTTCATTAGGGGGTCAAACAAGGCATCTTTGTGCATAAGAAGGTCACACTAGGCATATTTGGGCATAAAAGGGTCACACTAAACATCTATGCGCTCTACGCTCTAACGGGTCGCGCTGGGCATCTTTGAGTTTTTGAAAGCCACACTGTGTATCTTTGTTCTTTAAAAGATCACACTTTGCCCCTCAGTGCTTCATAGGGGCTCACAGTGCTTTATAGAGTCACACTGGGCAGTTTAGGGCTTTTGAAGGCCACACTGGACATATGTGTGACTTGGAAGGTCACACTGGGTATTTTTAGGCTTTAAAAGATCACACATGGGATCCGTGGGCTACAGGATCTTGCATTGAACGTCTATGGGCTTTAGGGGGTCGCTCACTGCAGTTTTGGGGTATGAGGGGCTGCATCGGGCAGCTGTTAGCCAAAGAGGATTGAACTGAGCAGACTTGAGCCTAAGAAGGTACGCTAAGCAGCTTTGGTCGAAGGTGGCTCGGAAGAAGAGACTTGGGCAACATCGGTCATCCGACGCTTAAAACTTTACAGCTAATTTATTCCACACACACGAAGCTCGAATGCTCAGTTCATAATCCCGATCTGTGCGGAG
This sequence comes from Gammarus roeselii, assembly GCA_016164225.1. Classification (NCBI taxonomy): domain Eukaryota; kingdom Metazoa; phylum Arthropoda; class Malacostraca; order Amphipoda; family Gammaridae; genus Gammarus; species Gammarus roeselii. The sequence continues at coordinate 10,277 of SDVV010006565.1, forward strand.
TTGTCGAATTGCCCAGCATTCAATATTAACTTTGTTCAAATAGAGTTTTGTTCCTATCTAACTCAAAGCAAACGCGCTCGGTGTATTTTTTCCTTGCTGCTCAGTTTTCGGACGACTGTTTCCAGTTCTCTTACACAGTCATTGGCAGAAAAAGTATATCCTTGATTTGGGCTTGTTGTTGATAATGCTTCATACTCCATCGTACTTATTATTCAGATGGGAGGCCCCATTGATAATTTACATGAGCAATTAGTTCGTCCCTGAAAATGTTACACTCCCATCAAACTGACACTCAATGCAAACAAAGCACAATTGCCGGCATTGTAGACAAAGTACATGCACTCTATATAGCAGGGATAAAGGTTTCGGTTAGGATAGGTCAATGATGCAAAGGCATTGCTTTTTGCTAACATTTTTTGCTATGACAAAATAAAACGATGTTCTTACAAGTTTTGCTTGAAAGCAAAAACAATCGTAATCAGTACATTTTACATCTTGCTGTAAATAATTAAAGTTAAATAACCTATGACTCAAGTTGAAATCTGCAGTTTCTATGTTGATAATTATATTATACATCATTTAGTAACGGCTTCGATGAACAGCTTTAGCCTACTATACAGTTACGTACCAAAATGCCAGTTTATTTTCTTCATGGTCTTACCTCCACCTTTGCTTATGTGCTATAGAGACTGTCCAAAGTATCCTAACGACTACTTCGAGAACCTCTTTCATAAGCACAGTGTGCACTAATATAAGCGATACGAGATTATGGCCACATCGTCTTTATGGAACCTCACATGGAATCCGGTTAAGGGATTTATTACAACCTAATGATGCTTTATGGCTCCAGGCCAGCGAGCTGATGAACCTCTTAGGCGCCGGTGAGGAGGTTGGGAGGCAACGCTGTAGTGTGTTGGGCTGAGACGCTGTGGTCGTGGAGACAACTCTGAGAGCTAGGGTGTCTCGTGGGAGCTGGGGGTGTCTCGTGAGAGCTGGGGGTGTCTGAGAGCTGGGGGCGTCTCGTGGGACCTGGCGGCGTCTTGTGAGAGCTGGGGGTGTCTCGTGAAAGCTGGGGGTGTCTGAGAGCTGGAGGCGTCTCGTGGGACCTGGGGGCGTCTCGTGGGAGCTGGGGGTGTCTCGTGAGTGCTGGGGGTGTCTGAGAGCTGGAGGCGTCTCGATAGTTGCGCTGTGGTCGTGGAGACAACTCTGAGAGCTGGGGTGTCTCGTGGGAGCTGGGGGTGTCTCGTGAGAGCTGGGGGTGTCTGAGAGCTGGGGGTGTCTCGAGAGTTGCCTGAGCAAGACTTTGTTTCGGTGCCACGAGATGAAAGCTGGGAAGAATTCCCTAAGTGTGCCTTATAAGCTGGCGCACGTTGCCGAGTTGCACTGTGCAAAACTTTGACCGCACATGACGGTGGACTCAAGATCGCGAGGAGAGGCTACAATGATGATGGAGTTGAGAACAATGTGAGTTAGCAGTCGTTCACTCCACTATAACATACCTACAACACTAACTTGAAACATCTTCCACACGCACGAACACAACAGCAGCTTCAGTCTTTCACCGTGAAACGTCACGCTGATTGAGCATCGCATAAGCTCTTGAACGATTAAATAGGAACTCGTCAGATGAAGATGATAATTTGGTCGCGTTCCACTAAACCGAGCTCATCATAACAAACAGCGTTTGGTTGTGATTCTGAATGGAGCAACACATCTTGCTAATCAGAAGTTTACCATTTCGAAAAAGACGTATGGATGTATATACTGTTCCACAACAAAGGACGGATGGATGTATATACTGTTACACAACAAAGGACGTATGGATGTATATACTGTTACACAACAAAGGACGTATGGATGTATATACTGTTACACAACAAAGGACGTATGGATGTATATACTGTTACACAACAAAGGACGTTTGGATGTATATACGGTTACACAACAAAAGACGTATTGATGTATATACTGTTACACAACAAATATGATTAAATGAATTTGTGCCACTTGAAAAACAATAACATTCACGCGATATTGTGCTTAATCGGGTTATGTAAACGATCCCTTGAGTTGCGGAGAGTTGGTGCGCGTTTCCACGTTCATCGTCGATGCTCCGAGATGGATGGTGTCACCGTGGAAAAAAGCACATGCCTGTGTATCATCATTGTTGGACAACGGCAGTGGACACAAGATTTAAGGGCGATTACGTGTATCGATCTATTGGCATGAATGTCGTTTCGGGAGGGTATGAAGGCATGTGGTATGGAGACCTCGGTTACGAACTAACATGGACAATGCTATGAATGAAGGCTTATTGTATGAAGACCTATTTACGAATGCCATGAATATGAAGGGCCTATGGCAGAAAGTTCATGGGATGAAGGCCTGTAGAATGAAAGGCGTATGATATGAAGTAAGCCTATGATATGAAGGCTTGTGACATCAAGGCCAATGGTACGAAAGCCTACGACATGAAAGAAGGCTGGTGGCATGAAAGACAATGATACGAGGCCTATGGTATGAAAAACGGCCTATGATATGAAGGCTTTTGGCATGGAAATCAATGGTATGAAGGCCTGTGATAGAATGGTTCGGGTTAGAAGGCGAATGGTATCAACGCCGAAGGCTTAAAAGTCTTTGGTATATAGGCCTACAGTAGCAGTTGCTCGTTACTTGACGTATGATTTGTTTATTGGTGCAGGAATTACGTCACCGATCGCTATGCAGGTTTGACGCTTTAAAGATCATCTGCGGTTAAAACCCTTCCCTTTTATCCAAGAGGTGTTTAGCCAAACTTTAAAGGTCATCTGAGGTTAGAACCCTTCGCTTCTATGCAAGAGGTGATCAGCCACGCTGTAAAGATCATCTGTGTTTAAAACCCTTCGCTTCTATCCAAGAGGTGCAAGCTTTAAAGTTCATCTGTGGTTAAAACCCTTCGCTTCTGTGTAAAAGGTGTTCAGCCACGCTGTAAAGATCATCTGTGGTTAAAATCCTTCGCTCCTATCCAAGAAGTGTTCAGCCAAGCTTTAAAGATCATCTGTGGTTATAGCCCTTCGCTTCTTTGCAAGAGGTGTTCAGCCACGCTGTAAAGATCATCTGTGGTTAAAACCCTTCGCTTCTATCCAAGAGGTGTTCAGCCACGCTGTAAAGATCATCTGTGGTTAAAACCCTTCGCTTCTATCCAAGAGGGGTTCAGCTAAGCTTTAAAGATCATCTGTGGTTAAAACCCTTCGCTTCTATGCAAGTGGTGTTCAGCCACGCTGTAAAGATCATCTGTGGTTAAAACCCATCGCTTCTATCCAAGAGGGGTTCAGCTAAGCTTCAAAGATCATCTGTGTTTGAAACCCTTCGCTTCTATGCAAGAGGTGTTCAGCCACGCTGTAAAGATCATCTGTGGTTAAAACCCTTCGCTTCTATCCAAGAGGTGTTCAGCCAAGAAATTGTGTGAAATGCTTGAAAATAATTAATACTGTTCATACTCTTGTGAAATTTGAAGAAATTAGAGTTACTTCTTGTGCCGTCGTGATTATTTAAATCATAATAAATTTGATTCGATGTAATTATAGCTCATTTAATCGCCGTAAATATAACTTGTTGCATTATTTCTCTCACTTAAAGTAATATTTTTGAAGTTAAAATCGTTTTCATATACAAACATTGTGTCTGGTCTTTTCGAGTAAGAGTGTGTTCATCCGAACAGTTTCAAACACCAGAACAACTCATTCAGAAATGGTGAACCGTAGAATGACTTGCTCCCTGCGCCCTCTTTATGTTAAACCGTAAATTAACTTGCTCCCTGCGCCCATTTTATGTTTAACCTTGAAGTGATTTGCTCCCTGCGCCCACTTTATGTTTCACCGTAGAGTGACTTGCTCACTGAGCCCACTTTAGGTTTAACCGCGAAGTGACTTGCTCCCTGCGCCCACTTTATGTTTAACCGTAGAGTGACTTGCTCCCTGCACCCACTTTATGTTTAACCGTAGACGGAGTTGCTCCCTGCGCCCACTTTATGTTTCACCGTAGAGTGACTTGCTCACTGAGCCCACTTTAGGTTTAACCGCGAAGTGACTTGCTCCCTGCGCCCACTTTATGTTTAACCGTAAAGTAACTTGCTCCCTGCGCCCACTTTATGTTTAACCTTAAAGTGACTTGCTCCCTGCGCCCAGTTTATGTTTAACCGTAAAGTGACTTGCTCCCTGCGCCCACTTTTTGTTCAACCGTAATGTGATTTGCTCCCTGCGCCCACATCATGTTTAGCCGTGAAGTGACTTGCTCCCTGTGCCCACTTTATCTATCACCGTAAAGTGACTCGCTCCCTGCGCCCACTTCATGTTTAACCGTAAAATGACTTGCTCCCTACGCCTACTTTATCTCTAACCGTAATGTGACTTGCTCCGTGCACCCACTTTATGTTTAACCGTAAAGTGACTTGCTCCCTGCGCCCAATTTATGTTTAACCGTAAAGTGACTTGCTATCTGCGCCCACTTTATGTTTAACAGTAAAGTGACATGCACCTAGTGTCCACTTTATGTTTAGCCGTAAAGTGACTCGCTCTCTGCGCCCACTTTATCTTTACCCGTATGGTGACTTGCTCCCTGCGCCCACTTTATGTTTAACTGTAAAGTGACTCTCTCCCTGCACCCACTTTATGATAAACCGTAAAGTAACTTGCTCCCAGCGCCCACTTTATATTAAACCGTGGAGTGACTTGCTTCCTGCGCCTATTTTATGTTTAACCGTAAAGTGACTTGCTCCCTGCGCCCACTTTATGTTTAACCGTAAAGTGACTTGCTATCTGCGCCCACTTTATGTTTAACCGTAAAGTGACATACTCCTTGTGTCCACTTTATGTTTAGCCGTAAAGTGACTTGCTCTCTGCGCCCACTTTATCTTTACCCGTATGATGACTCGCTCCCTGCGCCCACTTTATGTTTAACTGTAAAGTGACTCGCTCCATGCACCCACTTTATGATTAACCGTAAAATAACTTGCTCCCAGCGCCCACTTTATGTTTAACCGTGAAGTGACTTGCTTCCTGCGCCTATTTTATGTTTAACTGTGAAGTGACTTGCCCCTGCGCCCACTTTATGTTTAACCGTGAAGTGAGTTGCTTCCTGCGCCTACTATTTTATGTTTAACCGTAAAGTGACTTGCTCCCTGCGCCCACTTTACGTTTAACCGTAAAGTGACTTGCTCCCTGCGCCCACTTTATGTTTAACCGTAAGGTAACTTGCTCCCAGCGCCCACTTTATGTTTAACCGTGAAGTGACTTGCTTCCTGCACCTATTTTATAATTAACCGTAAAGTGATTTGTTCCCTGCACCCACTTTACGTTTAACCATAAAGTGACTTGCTCCCTACGCCCACTTTATGTTTGACCGTAAAGTGACTCGCTTCCTGCGCCCACTTTATGTTTGACCGTAGGGTAACTTGCTCCGTGCGCCCCATTATGTTTAACCGTTAAGTGACTTGCTCCCTGCGCCCACTTTAAGTTTAACCGTAGAGTGACTCGCTCCCTGTGCCCACTTTATGATTAACCGTAAAGTAACTTGCTCCCTGCACCCACTTTATGTTTAACCGTGAAGTGACTGGCTCCCTGCGCCCACTTTATGTTTAATCGTAAAGTGACTCGCTCCCTGCGCCCACTTTTTTTCACCGTAAAGTGACTCGCTCTCTGCTCCCACTTCATGTTTGACCGTAAAGTAACTTGCTCCCTGCGCCCACTTTATGTTCAATCGTAAAGTGACTTGCTCCCTGAGCTTCCTTTATCTTAAACCGTAAAGTGACTCGCTGCCTGCGCCCACTTTATGTTTAACCGTAAAGTGACTTGCTTCCTGCGCTATCTTTATCTTTAACCGCAAAGTGACTTGCTCCCTGCGTTCAATTTATGTTTAACCGTAAAGTGACTGACTCCTTGTGCCCACTTTATGTTTAACCGTAAAGTGACTCGCTCCCTGTGCCTGTTTCATGTTTAACTGTAAATTGACTCGCTCCATGCACCCACTTTATGTTTCACCCTAAAGTGACTTGCTCCCTGCGCCCACTTCATGTTTAATCGTAAAGTGACTTGCTCCCTGCGCCCACTTTATGCTTAATCGTAGAGTGACTGGCTCCCTGCGTCCATTTTATGTTTAACCGTAAAGTGACTTGCTCCCTGCGTCCACTTTATGTTTGACCTTAAAGTGACTTGCTCCCTGCGCCCACTTCATCTTCAACCGTAAAGTGGCTTGCTCCCTGCGCTCATTTTATGTTCAACTGTAAAGTGACTTGCTCCCTGCGCCCACTTTATCTTTAACCGTAAAGTGACTTGCTCCTTGCGCCCACTTTATGTTTAATCGTAAAGTGACTTGTTCCCTGCACCCACTTCATCTCTAACCGTGAAGTGACTTGCTCCCTGCGCCCACTTTACGTTTAACCTTAAATTGACCTGCTCCCTGCGCTCACTTTTTGTTTAACCGTAAAATGACTTGCTCCTTTCGCCCACTCTATCTTTAATCGTAAAGTAACTCGCTCCCTGTGTCCACTTTATGTTTAACCGTAAAGTGACTTGCTCCCTACGCCCACTTTATGATTAACCGTAAAGTAACTTGCTCCCTGCACCCACTTTATGTTTAACCGTAATGTGACTGGCTCCCTGTGCCCACTTTATGTTTAACCGTAAGGTGACTCGCTCCCTGCGCCCACTTTGTTTGACCGTAAAGTGACTAGCTCTTTGCTCCCACTTTATGTTTAACCGTGAAGTGACTTGCTTCCTGCGCCTATTTTATGTTTAACCGTAACGTGACTTGCTCCCTGCGCCCACTTCATGTTTAACCGTGAAGTGACTTGCTTCCTGCGCCTATTCTATGTTTAACCGTAAAGTGACTTGCTTCCTGCGCCCACTTTACGTTTAACCGTAAAGTGACTTGCTCCCTGCGCCCACTTTATGTTTAACCGTAAAGTAACTTGCTTCCAGCGCCCACTTTATGTTTAACAGTGAAGTGACTTGCTTCCTGCGCCTATTTTATGTTTAACCGTTAAGTGACTTGTTCCCTGCGCCCACTTTACGTTTAACAGCAAAGTGACTTGCTCCCTGCACCCACTTTATGTCTAACCGTAAAGTGACTGGCTCCCTGCGCCCACTTTATGTTTAACCGTAAAGGGACTCGCTTCCTGCGCCCACTTTTTTTGACCGTAAAGTGACTCGCTCTCTGCTCCCACTTCATGTTAGACCGTAAAGTAACTTGCTCCCTGCGTCCACTTTATGTTTAATCGTAAAGTGACTTGCTTCCTGAGCCCCCTTTATCTTTAACCGTAAAGTGACTCGCTGTCTGTGCCCACTTTATGTTTAACCGTAAAGTGACTTGCTCCCTGCGCTATCTTTATCTTTAACCGCAAAGTGACTTGCTCCCTGCGTCCAATTTATGTTTAACCGTAAAGTGACTGGCTCCCTGTGCCCACTTTATGTTTAACCGTAAAGTGACTCGCTCCCTGTGCCCACTTCATGTTTAACTGTAAATTGACTCGCTCCCTGCGCCCACTTTATTTTTCACCCTAAAGTGACTTGCTCCCTGCGCCCACTTTATCTTTAATCGTAAAGTAACTCGCTCCCTATGTCCACTTTATGTTTAACCGTAAAGTGACTTGCTCCTTGCGCCCAGTTTATGTTTAACCGTGAAGTGACTTGCTCCCTGCGCTCACTTTATGTTTAACCGTAAAGTAACTCGCTCCCTGCGCCCACTTTATGTTTAACCTTAAAGTGACTCGTTCCCTGCGCCCAGTTTATGTTTAACCGGAAAGTGACTCGCTCATTGCGCCCTCCTTTTTATTCCACAGTTGAAGTATTCTGATCATCACCCTTTTAGACTATTTCCTGCCGGGGTCGAAGTTGGGAAACTCCATTCAAACGAGTATCACTGATAACAAATTACACCTTTGACCCTCAACGGGAGTGTTTTTATTTTATTGATCGGGTTAAGCAATGAAGTAACTCGTATTGAGTCTTTGCTGCAACTGTTTATTATACCTCCCAGCCTAAGCTAGAAATGTGTTGTTTCGGTAATCGTTCCAATAAATTTACTTCATAGTGGTGTTCATATA
>SDVV010006566.1:0-14703 GCA_016164225.1 Gammarus roeselii
TATATATATATATATAGCTATATATATAGCTATACATATAGCTATATATATAGATATCTGCTAGCTGAGGTTCATCATAACATAGCTAGGTGTTGAACAGAGTTTACACATAGGCTTAGACTTGTGACCTTGTGGTATAAATATTGGTTAATGGGAATTTTGTTACATATTCTGAAATTAGCTGTGATATCTTTTTTTTATACCATCTACTTCCATTGGACATTGTGTAAACAATCACATTTAGTACTTTTCACTGAAGTAAAAACAAGAATATTTATAAACAAAATTTGTACTGGGAGTCCCCTCCAACAATTTTTTTAGAGTGGGCAACTCCCAGCAGTTGTATATTTGCATGTTTACAAAAATATACATTTATTTCCAAATCAGCTACAACATTTTTGTAAAAGCAACACAAATTTGGTCACAATCCATTAGAAAGTCTAGCCGTAGCATCAAAATCTGGAGAATTTGAATTTTTCTTCAATTCTGTGTGCATATCAAATTTCTACTAGCAGCTGATGCTTACTGACAAAGTCCTGCTCTTTCATGTCCCTTAGTCAAAATGTAACATTTTGGATGTTTCGGTGTTGCAAGGGAAGCCCGGGGAATCCTCCTATTTTGCGGACTGCAGAGTCACCCCACCCGATGCTAACCCTGCTGTTATCTTTTTGTACATTTGTAATTTTTTTTGTCCATCCTACTGAACTAACTATAATATGAGAATATATATGAAGTATCACCACAAAATTTGACAACAATCAGTTGAAATTCTGGGCACAGCATCAATGCTCAAGTAGAATTTCCAATTTTCTTAACTAAAAATTTCAGCCACCTGAAAATTTTCACTATGTTGATTTTTTTTAAATTCTGTGTGCATGTCAAATTTCTGTCACTAGCTGATGCACACTATCAAAGACTTGTTTTTTCAAGTGCCCTACCTGGTTACAATTTGACACTACAACATTTGGTGCCCAAGAGTGGGGTGCAGGAAGTCATCACATGTTGTAAACCTAGGGGAGTCACAATGGTCGGCACTACATCATAAGTTCTTTCAAGACATGGGTGTGTCACATGCATAGGGTCTGGTGTGACTTGCATTTTCTGTAAACTGCAGAATAATTCTACAAGTAGCTGAAAATCTCTCTCACATCACATCTGTCTTTCGCACTGTCAGTTTTGAAATGCATTCCAAATGTTTCATCTCACGTTCTTTATCCAATAGATAGCTGAAAACTACTGGAATACACACAGTTTATACTTTAGAGTAGCTGAAAACTACTGGAATACACACAGTTTATACTTTATTGTTACAATTTCATTGAATAGATTTTACATATGAATATGATATTGGTATCTTTTTGAAAGAATCAGAAAGCGTTCAGAATCCCTTTGGAATTGAATTAAAATTGTATACATATACTTGTTGATGTTTTTGCAAGAAATTTTGACCTGATAGTGTTGAGATTTAAGAAATAGACTGAATTCCATTTGAGACCCAACCAGTGAAGTATGTAATGGAAGCATGATGTCCCTGTATTTCATTCATATTAGTCTAATCATCTATTATACCTATGTATATATACATTTTCGATGCAGACTTGTGCAAATTATCTTGACCATTTGCATCAATACAGCATCATAAATCAGCAAGGGTCATGAAGTGATGATTTTAAGAACAGTTATAAATTAAATGTTATAAATGGATTTTTTTTTTTTCCAATGCATCACCAATGCTATTCTTGTCTACAAAGCCTACCATACCTATACCTTCATCATCACATTTTACTAAAGAATGAACCATGACTGCTTGAAAACAATTTCAGAAGTACTTACTTGATACTTGGAGTTTCTTTGCTATTAACAGCACGTCACAGGATGGCTGCCACCTGGCCCACATTTGTGGGGCACTCTCCACTTGTGCTGCAGCACCAGCATTTGCATGATGTAGCCACATTTGCCTGTCAGATCCTGGCTTGGTGTCACGGTTAAGCAGGGAGTTGTCCCCACAGTAAGGGGATCCTTTGATTTGCGGTCGATCTGGGACACAGCTGAGGTACTTGTCCAGTCGACTCTTAACCTCAAATTGTTTGCTGTAGCTGACAGTTGAGGCGCCCGTTTGATTTCACGGATTTCCAATGCCATTCAATTGAATAACCAAGGTGCCTGGCACGTGAATCTGATGAATGCAACTGTTTGCATCGCTTTGCTGCCTGTTATTTTTTTCACTTTGAAGCAACATATTTAGCCAATTCTTGCCAGGTTTCACATGGCCACTTCTGTTACAATTTTTTTGTTAACATTGACAGCCTAGCCTTCCAGAATTTTCCAAATGTTAATGACCATGAATCTTTCAAAACGTATTTGGATTGTGTATAGCCTCATGACATTTAATTTGTCATAATGGTCCATTTCCTTTACCTCTTTAATTAGAGGCGAAACTTCTTTGCACTGCTTCAAGTCTATTCAGATCTTTCTGTTTATGTGGGATCTAGAGAGGAGAGCAATTGTCAATGACAAGTTGGATTAGTTGTTTCCAAAGAGTCAACGTTGTCCTTTTATCTCTAGCCAGAAAGGTTCTCATGGCCCAACCTTTGCAATTTGTTCTTGGAAAGAAGCATCAGGCTCAATTACTTCAATCTTGAGTGCAACAATTTTATTATTTAAAAATAGCAAAATGTGCATCATCTTCTTCATACATCTTAGCTGTTGATAATTCAACTTGCAGTTTAAATTTTTTCCTAAATCATAACCAGCAGACAACCAGTTTTCAAGTAGCTAACTAGCTATATAGCTAATGCATTCCATAGCTACTCATGAATAATAGACATGTTCTTGCCTTGAAAACCTTTTATTGTCTTGCAGGCATTGGCATGTGATACTGCAACTCCTAATTCTTCTGCACATGAGCCCTTGACTTCCAGCTCCGTAGCTGAGCCTTCTCAACCCAACTCCGTAGCTGAGCCTTCTCAACCCAACCCCATAGCTGAATCTTCTGATTCCAACTCCACCGCCAAGACTTTTGCTCCAAACTCTGCAGCTGAGCCTATTGCTCCCAACTCTACTACTGTGCTCTGTGCTCCAAAATCTTCACTGGCACTTTCTGCTCCCAACTCCACAAGTGTGTCCTATGCTCCTCACTCAGCATCTGCATCTTTTGATCCACACTCAGCATCTGCACCCTTTGCTCATAACTCAGCATCTCCGTCCTTTGCTCCTCACTCAGCATCTCCGTCCTTTGCTCCGCACTCAGCATCTTTGCCCTTTGCTCATAACTCAGCATCTGCGCCCTTTCCTCCTCACTCAGCATCTGGGCCATTTGCTCCTCACTCAGCATCTGCGTCCTTTGCTCCCAATTCTGCAAATGCTGCAGCCACTTTGTTAAGCACATCCACAGCTGAAACCTTTTCTCCTACACTCTCCAGGAAAAAGTATTCAAAGAAAGTTCCTCTTTGTGACCATGTAACAGTCAAGTCTTCTAAGACTGCTGCTTCTCTACCGGCTAGACTGTTAAGCACAGACTGCAATGAGACTCTCATTTCTTCTTCCAACTCACTTGCTAAGAACATAAAAAGGAACAACCACAATTTTGTGGACTTACTGGAAAATGAAAAAGTCTTTAGCTCCAGCTGCTATGGCAATCAAAGCGACAATAATTTAGCACGATTCCAATCAAGCCATACAAAAACTACTGTAACAGTCACAAATTTGGTGGCTAATGGTGATAATTCTGCTGCAATTCCATGTCAGAGTCTAATGGGATCTTTGAGCACAGACTGTGGTCTTGACAGTTATTCTGAAGCAGCTGAGTTTAAATCTGATAGTCCAACTAGCAATCAAGACTGGAAAACGGAGTATTTATTATCCAACCTAATACCAGAAGTTACTGTAGCTGGTTCAGAAAAAACGGCAAATCCCTCTGATGAAAATGAGACAATTGACAAGAGCATTGAGGAGCTCAGACAAAATTTTATTTCTAAGTTGGCTTTGCTCAGAATAATAAATAGCTTATCTGCTGTTTCAGACCAACCAACATCTTTAGACGATTCTTTTGAAGGGGGAAGTGAAAAAGTTAATGAAGAAATTCATGACTTGTCCAAATCTGAGGTCCATCTACAAATGAGTGCCACCAAAGGTCCTGTGCATGATGTGTTTGGAAAAAGAATTATCAAGAGTGCAACTAAACTTCTAACTGATACACTACCAAATGATATTACAAAGCAAACTTCTGATATTAGTGCTGTAGATGAAAGGACATACATTTTTTCCGATTTGGAGCAGTCGTTGCTTCCCACTAAAAGAGCTATTTTAAAAATACCTAATATAAAAGACATTTTCAAGTTAGATTCATCTGATCATTTATCAACAGCATACAACAACACTCGACTGGCTGTTGACTGCAATGGTCACCAAAAAGAGATGACATTCAATAGTGCTGCTTCAGAAAAAAACTTTCAGAATGATCATTCATTTTCAGTAATTGAAAATGAATATTTTCTCAATGACTCTGAGTCTCCTAGAGCAACTACAGTGCAACAACCTCTTCAAGACATTTGCGAATTGAAGGCCACTACTCGAACCTCATCTGCTTGCTCTGACGAGCTTCGTGAGGACTCGACTGGCGGAGATGAGCTTCAGAAACAACTGCAGCAGCTGGAGCTGAGCACGGAGGAGCGGCGTGCTGTCGAAGAGATCGAGTGGAGCATGTGGATGCAGCGACTCCGTGTGGCCGACATCCAAGTGACGCCGCGGCAGGAGCTACCGGCTGACGCCACTGCCCACAAGGATGAGGCGAGCTCTGATGACATTGATGTAATTCTTCTCAACGTGAGAGAGACAATCACACAGAAGAAGGAACAGAGCAGCTCGGACAGTGTTGAGCATAACAACCCTGCTACTGATAATGGAAATATTGTGGAATTGCTACCCGAGTCTGAGCTGCAAGATGCCGAGCGTGAAGACTCAGATCTTCTAGCAGTCCTTAGCCAACGAGGCTTCTCGGTGTCCCCCCTGGCGGAAGACGGGTCTGTTCACACCCTGGAAGAGGAGCACCCCACCGAAGTAAGTGTTGTGAGTTATAACGGCGGGTCTCGACAGTCTAGACAAATTATTTTTCTTTGTTTTTTTGTATCATAGCTACTTCTCGTCATCCAGTCAGTCTCACGCTAGGCGAAAATCGACTAGCTAAATGAGGTAGTAAGACCCTTGAAGCCGCGTGAAACCATTCACAGTCATTGTTCATTCGCTCCCATGTCTTGCACTCTCCTTTGCCACCTCTATGTTCAAATCTGCCACTCAATGCCTTCTTCGCATCATCCATCCAAAATTCGGTTTCCATTAATTGGTAAATAGCTCCTGAGACTGGTTGTGAATGATTTCTTTTATAAACATAACTTGGTTTATAGTAGCTCTTCAAGTAGCTACTGAACGTCTGTAATTCCTATTGTGTTGCATCTTCTAGGAGCTGAATGACGTATCGATCACGCCGATCGAGGAGACCTCTCTCGACGACAACAGTGGCCACCCGAATGAAGAGTTGATCGTGTCCACGCTTGGCTGGTCTGAGCCCGTCGCTCAACAGCCACTGAGCAGCGCACACATGCTGCACTGGAGCTACTGTCGCATGACCAACCACCTACTCGACCCCACGAGGGAGAGCTTCAAGTGCCCGCTCTGTGACTACAAGAGTCCTCGTAAAGGACATGTGGAACGTCACATCCTCATCCACTCCGGCGAGAAGCCGTACAGCTGCAGCGAGTGCAGCTACCGGAGCCACACCAAGGATGCTATGGCCTTGCACGCGCGAGTCCACTCCGGACTCAAGAAGTTCGAGTGCGACCGCTGCAGCTACGCTACCAACCGCAAGGTGTACCTCGAACGGCACCTTGCTCTGCACGACGAAAACAGGCTGTTTCCGTGCTCCATGTGCGTCTACCGGGCCACCAGGCGCCGTGCCGTACAAGGTCGAGGTGTCATCAAGGCATATGAAGAGTTTGGTGAAGGCCCTGAGGTTGATGCTGCCCCCTCGTCTAAGGTCGATGCTGCTGGGCAGACGGACTCCGGAGGGACAGATTTGGGTGAAAATACAGGGGTTGATGCCATGGGGCAAGAGGACTGTGGAGTTCCTGAAGACGACTCAGACTCTGACGGAGAAGATTTTATGAACCGCGGGCATTTTTTCAAGCACGACTTTGATGATAATGAGTACGATCGGAACCTGCTTGGTGGAGTCATCAAGGAAGAGTTTGATGGAGATGACATCTACCTTCCTCTGAGTGAGCTTCCCCCTTGCACCTGCCAGCTCAATGCTCCGAAGTTACCGGAAAAGATCCCCGCCCGAAAGGTCAAGATTTATAGTGATGAACGGCCCTACCCCTGCCCACAGTGCTCTTACAGGGCTACTAAGAAGTCGTTACTTGACAAGCACATTAAGGTGCACACTGGGGAGCGCCCCTTTCCCTGTCCTCTTTGCAAGTACCGTGCGTCTAGGAAGGCGCATCTGCTGCGCCACATGCGTACTCATGCCAAGGAGCTTGAGTAGAGGGACTGAAAACATCCAGAAAATTAAGAGAATCTTTTCCTATGTTTATCAGTGAAGTTCGTGATGTTCCTCCAGCTGGGATGGAAACTGCTGTATGATATAGATTCATGAAAAAATTGGTCATTGCAGGGAAAAACAAACATCCTAACGTTGGAGCTTTGCGTAGTGGCAGTATCGTAACCAATGACAGGCAATAAAAAAAAATTGACATCGCACACTGTTCTTGACGTCCAAGCTCCAAAGCTTTCCAAGTTCCCTAGGTATGAAGCCTTTGTTTTGCTGTATCATAACAAGAGCCGAACATCGCTCCGATACCGAATATTGTCTTCTAAAGATTGAAGTTTTCAACATGGAGAGATCAAACACAATCTCTTAAGAGCAAAATCTGTACCGCACCTCGGAGGGATACCCCCTGGGGGTATTCCAGGCTCACCCGCCTTCCCGCGGCGTCCTCGTTAACCACCAAATTTCATTTGTCCCTTTGTGTGAATATGTCATCGCGGAGAGTGGTGGGGAGGCTGTTGGATGTGCGGGTGTTGAAAGGGGAGGGTGGAGGAGTGTCTGACCATCTGCTGGTGGAAGGTAGATTAAGAGTGGAGCAGAAATGGAATGGCAACAAACGAGTGGGAGGGGGAAGAGAGGTAGTGAAAGTGAGTGAACTGAATGCGAGAAGTAGAGCCGAGGAGTTCCAGCAGGCGTCGAGGGAAGAGTATGACAACGTGAGAGGACAGGACCTGAGATGTGGAGGAAGAATGGGAGACGTTAAGAGATGCGTTGCTGAGATGTGCGAAGAAGGTGTGTGGTGCGCGCCGTGTGGACGGGTGCAGAAGGAAAGGTTGCGAGTGGTGGAACGAGTATGTCAAACTGGCGATGGCACGGAAAAAAGGAGCATCTGAGGATTGGTTGCAGGTGAAGTCGGTGGTGGCTTATGAAAGCTACATAGAGAGGTGAAGCGTGTGGTGAGGAGAGCCAAAAGGGACGCTGATGCCAGGTGGGGCAGTCGGTTGTGCCAGAATTTTGAGGAGAACAAAAAGATGTTCTGGAAGGAGGTGAAAAAGGTGAGAAAGAGAGAGACCGGAAAGGAGGAAGTGGTATAAGATGAAAACGGCCAGTTGTTGTTGGAGAGTGGTGATGTACGGAAGAGGTTGGCCGAGTATTTTGATGAGTTGTTGAATGTCTAGAATGACAGAGAGGCTGACATTGTTGCTGTGGGTGGTGGTGCTCGGATGCCAGTTTTAGGAAAAACACTTGTGGCGGACATTACCAGGGAAGAGGTGCAAGAGGCGGTTAAGGTGATGAAAGCGGGGAGAACAGTGTAGCTTTAGGATTGGTTGAGGGTGTACTGATCAGAATTTTGCAGTGGAACAGGTCTGTGAGAAGTACCTTGCCAAAGGAAAGGATGTGTTCTGGGCCTTCATGGATCTGGAGAAGGCATACAACAGGATTGACAGGGAAGCGCTGTGGAGGTTGTTGCGTTTGTATGGAGTGGGCAGACATCTGTTGAAAGCGGTGCAAAGTTTCTATGTTGACAGCCGAGCATGTGTCAGAATGGGAAGCGAGGTGAGTGATTGGTTCGCAGTGAAAGTGGAACTGAGACAAGGCTGCGTGATGTCTCCCTGGCTGTTCACCTCTATTTGGATGGAGTGGTCAGGGAGGTGAACGCGAGTGTGCTGGGTCGTGGCTTGGAACTGTTGGAAGTGAATGGGCGGAGTTGGTTGTTGAGGCAGTTGCTATTTGCTGATGATACGGCCCTGGTTGCGAATTCAGAGGAGCAGCTATGTAGGCTAGTGTCTGAGTTTGGTAGAGTGTGTGAGAGGAGGAAGCTTCGAGTGAACGTGGGTACAAGTAAAGTAATGAGATGCTCGAGGATAGTCGATGCGAACAAAATCACTGTCCCCCTAAATGGAGAGCTCTTGGAGAAAATTAAGTGTTTCAAAATATGTGCTCCCATGTGGAGATAACTGAACTAGGGGAAACTGAAGTGAAGGAGGGGTGTAAAGTGTTGGGTGCGTTGAGGAGTGTAATGAGCTGTAGGACGTTGGAGATGGAAGCAAAGAGGGGGCTGTATGAAGGTGTTGTTGCCCAACTGTGCTCTTCGGAGCTGAGACTTGGGAGGGTGAGAGCAGAGGAGAGAAGAAGGTTGAATGTTTTCGAGATGAAATGTCAGAGGAGCATGGCTGGAGTAACGCTGAAAGACCGGTTCACCAACGACGTGGTTCGAATCAGAACAGGGATCGTGAAGAAGTTGGAGGACAGAGTGGATTCGCATGTTCTGAGATGGTTTGGTCACATAGAGTGGATGGACGAAGGGAGATGGAAAAAATAGTGATGAATGCGGAGGCGAGTGGTCGCAGGCCTAGAGGTAAACCGAAGTTTGAGTGGATGGATGGTGTGAAGCAGGCGTTAGGAAGGAAATACATGAATGTGGAAGTAGCGAGAGAGCGTGCAATGACCAGGCGTGAGTGGAGACGCTGTGCTTTCCCGCCCTTGGCATCCCGTTTTCGGGATGGTCGTGGGGGAGGGGGGGGGTGGCGGGCATTATGACGCGGCGAGGGTAAACTAGTGAAAACTGTCGGGCCCCGCTGCTGACAACAGATCCTTGGATTGCACTTGTGACCCGGAATGTATGTTGCGAGGTTACCGGCAGGACCCTTTAGCACTAAAGGGCTAAGTTGTGTGAGTGTGAGCGTATGAGGTACGCCTTGCCGTCGGCCACCCCCCATTTGTGGGGGATGCGGCCTAGTGCCTGTATCTGAATGAGCTGATGAAATGGATAGAAGCCAGGGAACCCGTAACCTGTTCGCGTGCTTCCGCCTCTAACCTCTGATTAAATCGCTCTCCTCCCAGCTGAAACTCATAATGCCCGAACACCAAGAAACGTAAAGAGGAGACAATACACTCGCTCTGATGACCACAACCTATTCAACAACGGCGTTAAATTCCCGAACACCTGAAAATTACATTTGATGTCAATGACAGACCGGGTATTTGCCAATAGAAACTACAAAAAGAACTGGGCTCCATGACTGGCCGTTCAATTCTCAACATCACCGCCAGCGGTGACGATAGCTTCACCATTAAAGTAGACACAAAACTTCAAAGTGACACTATACTCTCCAAAAACAGAATATGCAGAAAGCCTTGCAAAACCATACCACACCCAACTTTTTCCATGAGTTCAGTCCTGATTTACATCGACGGTCTTCCGAGTGTTGAAGCCGACGAATTCATCACCGGACTCGTCCAATATGCACCAAAAGAAACACCACCACGGCCCTTCTGCTTAAATTCAATTGCCCCACCCCACCTAACTACATAAACATACCTTTCTTTGACGCCAAAACCATCTTTACACCCTTCGAAAGACGTCTGATGCGATGCTATAAATGACAAAAATACAGACACAAGAGCAGAGATTGGCACGGTAAGCAAAGTTGCTCACCCAGCTCCCAAGACGACCACGATAAACAGATACGATCCCTTATGGTGCTCATCCGAAGAATCTCACTGCTTTTACTGCTAAGTAAACAGCCACCCTACGGGACACGGAGACTGCCCCCAAGACAAGATTGAGAGGGAGATCATGCAGTACCAATCGGAGCACAAAATCGGGCGACGAGAGGCTGCGGCCGTGATTCGCTCCCTCCAGGCTGACCCTCCCACCCAGGAGAGAAAATCTGCATCATTTCCTACCCACTTCCTCATAACGCTTGTAGAAAGCGGTGCAAACAAAGTTGCTCCCTCAATGAACCCATTCACCACGATTAACTCGCACTCCAAACAACTGGGAGGCAGACCGATAAACATAAACCGACACGGAAAGAAGTTTCTGGCCCACATCGTAAATATCGAGCAAAGCAACGCTATACAAAGGATTAACAAAATAGACAAACAAAGTAACTGTTGAAATACATCCGTTCTTCAACGTTACAAGACGAATTATTTACACTTCGGAGTACACTCCTAAAACTGATCTAAGCGCTTCTGCAGCAGGTTTGGCTAAGGATTGCGGAGTCACCAACGTTTCTCTAGCATGGTGGATCAAACCACGAAACACCCACAACACCGCATATCAAATCACTTTCCCAGGACGCGACTCACCAGAATTCTTAGTAATCTTGGGCGAACAAGGGAAAGCAAAAATTTATCCAGTAACGATAGAGCCTGCAATGTGCGAAAAATGCCTGGAATACGGACACGTCATCAAATACTGCCAGCCACACACATCCCAACGCTGTAAGAGGTGCGCCGGCGAGCATGACCGAAAGGACTGCACAGCCCGTCAACCTGGATGCTACCTCTGCCGATGCCTCCATGAGGCAGGCGACCGTGACTGCCCAAAGAACATGGACCGAAAAGCAATGACAATCATACAAAACCACCCCAGAGTCGCACGAAAACAAGCCATCTAAATATTTTTCGATGAAAACCCAAACTGCCGTAATTTAAATAACGCTAGAGAAGTTAAATCTAAAACTAAGATTACCCCCCTCAGACGACACTCGTGTACCGTCAACACAACCTATTACCATGACCCCAACACCCCCCCCCAGTGCTAACATTACTACAACCAGCCCAGCGACCGCCCTCTTAATAGAGGCAGGCGCCCCAAGCAATGAATCCACCAGTGGCCAGGAGAGCACTGCTAAGGATGCTGCCCCAGTGGACCACGAAGAGAGGTCAGGTCCACTAACAAGAAACCCAAAAGGCAAAGGAACAAAGATTCCTCCGACGACGACCGTGGGGTACACGACGCCCTCTCGCCACGAAGCAAACAGATTAGCAACAGCCCACGAACCACGGTTCGCTTTGACCAGTGCGTTGAACGACTACTGACAGTCTTAACTGCGACCACACCCAGCGAAAACCAGAGTTTGGTATACAAACATCAGCTAACATGCCCAACACCAGAGCATCTCACAAGTGAGAACGATCATCGCCTGCGCGAGGACACGTTGAAAATCTACGACAAAGAATTTATACCCGAAACCACTGATCGACCATGCACCGCACTCGACTCAAATATCCCAATGACTACCAATCAGTCCATCATAATGTTTAAAAAAACTCCATAGAAGAGGAACGCACTCGCTCAAGAAGCAAACGTCGTAAAAGCAATGTGTAGGAGATCATGTTCTACAGAAAGCGGACGCTCTTGTTAACGCTCTCGATCTAAGACACCTGCGCCTCATAGACACGAAACCACAAAAGTTCCTACAAATCATGCGACCGCTCCATACCATCAAGATCCGAGCGTGAAACAGATTCGAAATGAACAACAGTACAATACTTCAGTGGAATAGCCAGGGACTTAGAAACAAGAAAGATGAATTATTATCGCTAATCTCCACCCATAAACCTTTGAAGGTAGTCCTCCAGGAGATCGAACTCCGTGACACCGCCACCTTTACAATCCCTCAATATGTCATACACCGTCGCAAAGGTCACAATAATGTGACTGCACACGGCGGAGTGGCACTTATGATCCATCAAAACATACCTCATCACCTCCTTCCTCTGAGAAGTGAACTTTGAGCTGTCGCAGTGAAGATATGTATTTCAAGACCAATTACAGTGGTATATATTTACTCGTCACGAAAACACGACCTCACGGAGGCACTAATGACCGATCTGCTTAACCAACTGCATCATCCCGTACTCCTCCTTGGAGACTTCAACAGCTACCGCAAAGTGTGGGGATGCGTGAGAACAGACCCCGGGGGAGTGATAATGGCCAACACCATAAACGCTCACAACCTGGTCCTTCTCAACGACGGACAACCGAATCGGATCACCCTCAAAAGTGAAACTGCCATCGATTTATCAACCTGTTCCTCCACTTGAGCACCCCAACTCGTTTAAGGAGTCCTGCCTTCAACACATGACAGTGATCACAACCCAGTGATCAAATCGCTCCTTACTAACCGACCAAACAATCCCGACGCACAGGAACTTTGATTCAACTACCGGAAAGCCAGCTGGGAGGAATACTCGACACATGTCGCATGGGACGATGTGGAGGGCCTTCCCGAAGACATTTCTGAGCGCGACCTTTTCATACATCTATACGAAAAATTCCAAAGTGCAGCTGTCGCATTCATTCCCCAACATTTACCCTCAGCCTTTTTCTCACAACCTTCGTGGTGCCCGGAGGTACAAGATGCAATGAACCAGCGTGAAAGGATGTACGGGGCCTTCCGCCGCGCATGTTCCACCAGGAACCGAGTAGCCTGTAAAAGGGAAACTGCCGTGTTCCGCAAACTTAGCGTGGAGAAGAAGCGAGAAAGCTGGACCCATTAGTTAACACAATCATTCGAAACACCCCTCTTTCCCAAGTGTTGGGAAAAATCAGACTTATCGAAGGTCGCCCCGAGCGACCTATCCACATATTGTCGGACGGAGACACCGTCTATTCTTCATACGCGGACATCGCGGACAAACTAGCTCAGACTTCCAAAAATATGTCAATCAACAAATTATACGGCTTTTTTCCAACGGGAAAAGATCCTAAGAGAAAGTGAGCATATTGACTAACTTCCGCAAATGAAAAATTCTACAACAAACCTTTCTCCCTCCATGAACTACAGTATGCTATCGACCACACTCGTGCAACCTCACTCGGACAGGACCGAGTGCACATCAACATGATCAAACACCTTCCTGTCAACGCTCTCCAGCACCTACTAAATGTGTTCAATACGTTGTTTTCAAATTAATTCATTCCCAATCAATGGCGGAAATCCGTAATTATCCCGATACCCAAACCCGGAAAATGTCACAGCGGCCCGCATAACTATCGTCCCATTGCCCTTACTAGCAATTTTGTCATGTATAACATATAATGCTAGTGAATTTGTGCGGGAGTTTCTGTTAGTGATTTTGTGAATAGATGTTTCATCTTCAGTCTTTGCTCGCTCGCGCGTGCACGGACCATATGTAGTTTTTGGGGTTGACCTGGACTGCGTAGCTATGAACCATGTGACGCGTTGTGGTTAGAGTTGATCTAATCCGTGAAGCTATAGCCCTTGTACCAATTTCGACAATACTATCTGTGCGCACTGGCGCGCGTGCATAATACTGTTGGAGTTCTGAGTTGTTGGATGCGGTGATTCGTTTCTTCTGAGTCTTTAACTTACCTGAATAACTAAATTGTACCTCTACTTAACTAAACCGCGTAGCTGTAAACATTGTGTTGCGTTGCTGTCGGAGCTGACTTTGTCCGTGTACCGTAAACCTTGTACCAGTCCCAACGATTATACCTGTGCGCACTAGCGTGCGTGCATATTACTCCAGAAGTTCTAAACGATTGACAGCGGAGGTCCGTTTCGTCTAAGCGTTTTTCTTATGCGCACCAACGTGCGTCTGAAATTGCTAAAATTTTAAACTTTTTCTTACCTTAAAAGCGTTGTGTTGTTTTTTTCGCACACAGAGGCGTGCGAGCCTACTAGAATCCATGATCATCGAGCCCTACGGGGGAGCCTATTATGACTCGCGTTGAGGCTCTGGTGAGGATCAAATCAAAACCTGACTGGCGTCTTATGTAAGACTATGGAAAGAATGATAAACTCACGACTAGTCGACTACCTTGAAATGCATGCAGGCCTTAACAACATCCAGTGCGGTGACCGTAAGCGCCACTCCACAACGGACCACATCGTACGACTAGAATCAGACATTAGACAGGCCTTCGTCCGAAGAGAACATGTGGTTTCCATATTTTTCGACGTTGATAAAGCATACGACACGACGTGGAAATACGGGATCATGGAGGATCTCCACCGTAAAGGTTTGAGAGGTTGCCTACCACGTTTCATCCACCAATTTCTACAAAACCGTACCTTCAGAGTCAAGGTTGGCGACACTCGGTCTCCGTCATATCCGCAAAAAAATGGGCGGCCCCTAGGGAAGCGTTCTCAGTGTCACTCTTTTTATCCTCAGAAACGATCAGTTAGCCGACATTCTTCCCCGAGACGCAAGACTGGCCTCATCACTATACGTGGACGACCTACAAATAAGCTACAGACACCCCAGCCTGCCAATGCCCCCCCCCCGCCCTATCCCCTTGAACAATCGGTGCAAAATCAATAATCTGAGCAGTTTTTCTGCCCATGACGAGCCTGCTCTTTCTTGTTCGCGATTCACAATGTTATAACGCTGAAGTATTT
>SDVV010006567.1:0-18354 GCA_016164225.1 Gammarus roeselii
CTTAACATATCGTCCTTCCAATTACCTGTTATATCCCAGCATAAGACTTCACCGCCATTTAAACATTGACATCAACTGTAGATAATTAAATGCACTCATTCCAATCCCGTGCAAGCATTTGCTTCAACAGGGAAAATGAGTCCATCTCTAAACGATTTAAATCATTAACATTAAAACGTGAGCGAGTTAATTGTGGAAGGGAAAACGCAAGCGTTCCGCAATAACGCGACAGAAAATTAAAACAAAACCTTGAAGTTCGACTTTTCCACTTCAGAGAGCTTAATCTTAAAGAAATCTTAAGTGTGTTAACTATTTACAATATAATAGCTGTGCGGTGATGGACTCATTTATGTATCAACAAGGTATGTCGAGATATATCAATCAACTGGTATTTAGTGTCATTATCATCATTATGGGCATAGACGCCACGTCTTGCGGTGTTGTGTGATGAGGCCCTGGTCCATAGTGGAAATGGCATCATTATGAGCGTGAACGCCACGATGTGTGAGGTAGTGTGATAAGGCACTAGTTCATAGTTGAAATGGCATCATTATGAGCATGAACGCCACGATGTGTGACGTAGTGTGATAAGGCCCTAGTTGTAGGGGCATCATTATGAGCATGAACGTCACGGTGTGTGACGTAGTGTGATAAGGCCCTGGTCTAAAGTTGAAGGGGCATCATTATGAGCATGAACGCCACGGTGTGTGACGTAGTGTGATAAGGCCCTGGTCCATAGTTGTAGGGGCATCATTATGAGCATGAACGCCACGGTTTGTGGCGTAGTGTTATGGGGCGCTAATCAATAGTGTCATAGGCATCATTACCTGATTTTTTGCTCCAGCTCAAATGTGGCCGAATGTCTCCGGTTAATTTCACACTCCCGATGAGGTGCTGGTTCACAGTGACAAGGTCTTCATTATGAAAACACCGCATGGGTTGTGGCGTAACAGGGAGTCGCTGCTGATGGGTGCTTAGTGTGGTGAGACGCAGGTCTATTGTCTAGGGACATCATTATGAAAATGTACTGGCTCTGGTGGGGGCTCGGTGTTGTGAGGGGCTGGCCCACGGGATCAAGGGTATCATGCTGAGCATGGTCGGCACGTGTGGTGACGTTGTGTGGCGAGGCTGTACACCAAAAGTTATTAAAGAAAGTCATTCAGGAAGCAGAAGTTAGTGTATATTCATTGTCCTGAAACAACTCAATGTCTCAGTGCCGATAAAATCCAATATCCAAATCATTAAGCACAACAACAGACGACAGAGTATTTATGACTTTCAAAGACAATAGAGGCGAGCCTTTTCTTAATTACCACGCAAGTTGAGTCTGTAAGAGCCCGTCCGGACTGCATCGACGAACATATGTCGTCAACGAACCCCTGGAAAAAGATCAGTTTGTCATCCAAAGTCGAAATTTTGGGGTAGAGATTCAGATCGCCACCGCGTTTTGTCAGGCCAACTTGCCTCAAGTAAGCTAAAGTTGACGTTTTCCTGGGTTGACAGAGTATTTTCTCATCAAATGCGTGTTCTAGTATCTTAAATTATGGTTTTCAGTCACCCATTCATTAAAGTTGTTTACATGGGTTCTAAATCAAGCAAATTGCTTGTTCCTCGTCTAAAATGTCCTCCGAAAGTTAACATTTCGTTAAATGTTGCCATCCGGTTTCGCACACCATTTGTTTATGAAAGCTTCAGATCGGCCAAAAAAAGCAAACTACTCCGTCGACCGAGCCTTGGATGCTTGCATTCAACGATATGGTTTGCTGATGTAATTTAGCCAGAAAGGGCTGAAGTATTTTATGGATGAAACCACCTTCATTCAAACGTACTGTCTCCTCATCAGCGGTGACCTTTGAAGTAGTATTGTACGACCGTGGTTTATGAGTACCTCTTTTTGTAAAGTGCCTCAATGCTATCCACAATACGTTATGGACCCAAGACACATTCCTGATATCTTAAAAACGACTTCCATGTAAGTGGCAACATTTTTCTCGCTGCCCTGTGACTTCACATAACGTTCTTTAGAATTGTGAAGATGGTTTCTACGCATGAAATACTGCAAGACATTCGGATGACAAATCAGCCAAGCACGGGTTGAATTCGAGCATCTCAAACTCGCCCTCATGAGGTTGTTGCCATACAAACACAATTTAAAGCATTATTATTCAGATCGGACGGGGCGGGTATTTTCAAGGAAAATGGTTAATTAAGAGGTCATTTCTGACAATATTCAAGCCATATACTCCAGGTCATACTCATGTACCCAATTTCAGTTCATGATCGTCTGAAAAAAAATATAATTTCAGTTCGTCCATTCAACATAGTTTTCATATAAGATTTATCATTTCAGTTCCTGCTTATTTTGCAAGCACTTTCTATATTGAATACTTTACTGCAACATGTGTTAACTTGAGTAACATAACATATGGACCCATAAATTCATTTACGTTCTTAATATATGACTTCTGACTACTCGTTCAAATAATTATAAAGGTGTAGTTTTATGTACATATGCCAAAGTGTTCTTCTTCAGTGAAGTTGTGAGCCCCCAATGATTCCCATTCTGATTTTATGAAAGAAAATTAGCGTTCTACTTCCGAGATTTCAAAGAGGTTCGTTGCATAGCATTTATAAATATAATTGAGGACGACTACTAATCTGAAACAGAGTGTATGTTGACAATGACTTAGTGCCTGACAGTTTTACATGCACCCGTTCCAACAGAACTTCATATTTCTGACCATTTTAGACGCCCACAGTTACGACTTGCAGGTTTTATAGTTTATACGCTTTATTTATTTTTTATATTGTTTGTTTTTTTGGCAACCCATATTCGCTAGACGTTGGTCGTTTCCTTCTTAGATATATTCCGGTCTCATATTACTGGTACATATTTTTTGGTAAGAGCCACTTTGTGCATTTTCCACCACCGTAGAAAGTGTTTGCGTTAACAAAACAGAAGGTCGCCCTCAGGTTAAGTTACTCAACCTTCAACCTCATCTAGTGTGTAAAATTTTTGCTTGTTCCTAGGAATCACAAAATCAGCGTATCTGGCAGTAAATGAACAAATAATGAATAATATAATATCTCATAACGGTGTAGGCCATGTGTTCATTCTCTTAGACGAAACAGTAAACGCCAACACTTCTTATGTGGTTATTTTAGGGTTTACATGTGTAACGATTCTAGGGCGCTTTATACAATAAAAAATAACGGCTAAATTAATTGAACAGCAAATTAGAAGTGGGGTACGATGGGGATAGGCCCCTGAAATGAAACCGAACTGTAGAGTTGTTCACTGAATTTATTATGCCAATCACGTGAGACAGGCCTATTCCGATGTTAGCTTTACGAATCGAAACATCACCTGTATTTAGAACGCAAGGAGGGAGGGGGGGGGGGGTAGTTTGCAGTGTTCTACTGTTCCAATGCAGTTTCAATTGCTTTTGCGTTCACAACCTACACACAATAACATACCTATGTTTAGATTAAACGGTCATACAAACGTTACGATACAAAGTTTATTAAAAAAAATATTCAAAATGGTCATTTGAGTATTTGAGACGTACCTACTTAATGTAGTCACGAAAACTATAAAACTCCTCATGTTGATCTCGCTACACACATGTTACCTATTGCAATTAATATTACTTAAATCACGATAAGCAATTGCCATTCTTTGTAACGTTTTCGAAAGAAATTACAGACAATAACTTTAAAACCCTAACACAGGAATCCTCTGAAAAGTGTTTGAACTACTTCTTCTTGAGGAGCTTACGCCTTCTCACAGGGTGAAATTGCACTCCTTATCCGTGAAGAGTTCACATCTTCTCACAGGGTGATATCTCTTCTAGCACACAAGCTCGACTGTCATCTTTCCAACTTTCTTTAATTAATATGAAGTCCCTTGCACTGGATTTATTTGAGCAACCAAGAGAAAAGGTCAAATCGTCAGCCAGAATTCCACGGAGTCCAATTTTGGCAACGGTAGGTTTCTTTCACTCGTCCCCACAATTAACATAACTGGAGAAAATTTCCATATGATGCCAAGGGAAGAGTACGAATATCCGGTTAATGTGTTTGACGAGGGAGGTGACAAGCTATGGAGAAGAAATGCAGAAAGAATGGGCGAGGTGTAGAAGGAGGGGTCACTTGATGGACGAAATTGTGTTACAAGGTGCAGGGATGTGAGGCAGGTGGGAACGGAGAGTGGACGGGGTTAAAAGAAAAACGAGCATGTGGTATAGATTATGAAAAATAGGATAAGGGGATGAAGGAATTTCTGATCAAAAGTGAGGGAAGGATAGGCCTGATATCAAGTAGAAATACAAGGCTCCAGACAGACCGACACTTTGTGTTTGATTTAAAGGTGCACTGCATTTCGTGTCATCGAAAAACTGTTTACAATCTATATTAGTAGAACAGCCTTTTCAATAACGTGTTTTAGTAAATTCAAATGCTAATAACAATCAATTCAGGATTTGGGGAACGAATGGTAATTATGGTCTGAAGAAAAGCTCGCGAATGTAATAAGGCCAGTGAGGGGTCGACAGTTGCTAGCTCTACATGCTGAGCAAGCTATTTGGTATTTATAGATGGTGGTAGGTTATATGAGAATATACTTGTTTTGAGTGGAGCTTTCGTGCCCCTCCATCTTATCATTCATGTTTGCTCTCCGTTATGACCATAAATAACAAAAAACTAAATAGTGTTTTCGTTGAAATTAACTGGTCGTCGAATTATTTCTCTTTGGTCTGACGAAGGCTTTAGGGCCGAGAAACTGATGTTTTCAACGATATTTGTATTTATTTTAATACATTGCTTGAATTGAAAGCATATTAGCAGGTTGTGAGACACTAACCACTAACACTAACCTAGCGAAACCACATAGTGGATATTATAAGGTCTACTACCTAAACAAATAAACCATTATTCCGAATTAAATATCTAAGCAAATAAAACCCAACATAATATTGTCATAATAATGTTGTCCTTGTTAAGGGAGCTGCTTTAATTACAAAACGATCTATGCTCGTTTTCCAACAAGCTCTTTTTGAGCGCCCATTGCAGCTCGGTGTTTCCTGGTGTGTGTATCTGTGTTCTCAATTGCAATCAAGCTTAGACACGCGATTACTTCGTCGGGTGTGATATCAAATCATTGCACTTTGCACTGAAGGACTACGATTTATTTCACGAGTGAATTTGTGGAAGAGAGTGTGCGGGGCATCTTAAGAGAAAACCCATTAAATGAGAGAAAACTATTGCAATGAGTCACATCAAAAAACAAGGAACAATATTTTTTAGAGTTGCTGCAGCCGTTCTACAGAACACTGCACATAGCTTAGTCTTGCAGCGGTCGGGGGCCTGTATTGTATTCCCTACATCGTGTTGTCTTATGCCGTGGCCCCAGTAATGAAGCATTTGGTGAGGGTGTACCAAGCTGCCCTGCACTTTGCTGCATTGCACCGTTCTGTCCTGCCCTAAGCAGCCGTGCACTGTGCATCTTCACAGCGCACTGCCCATCACCGTCGCCCAAAACCTTCTGCTGTGCTGACTGACACACACCATTCATCATCAAACCATGGTACTCCACACAGCTATGTCGCCAAACGACATGCTGCTCCCGCAATAGGATGCCTTCGGCGGTGCTGTTCTGAGCTGCTTTGGCCTGCATCACCGTGCTGCAAAGATCGTGCATCCCCACACAATGCTGCCGAATGCCTTGCTACCCGTATCATGTTCCTCACATTGTGCTGCCCACATCTTGCCGTCTCATACCAGGCTACCCCACACCTTGCTGTCCCACACCATGCTGTCCCACATCGTACAACCCATACCTTGCTTTCCCTTACCGAGCTGCTCCACACCGTGCACTCGAACGCAATGCTGCCACTCCATATCCTTCCACCCATTCCATGCTACACTACACCATTCTACACCACACCATACAACCCCAACACTCATTACTTTGCTCGTGCTGCTCCGCACCGTGTACAGTGCTACCCCACACTTCGTGACTTGCTGCCGCGTACCGTGCACTCTAACGCTATGCTGCCACTCCACATCGTGCCACTCATACCGTGCTACACCACACCGTTCTACACCACACCGTTCTACACCACAGCATACAACCCAAAAACACATTACTATGCTCGTGCTGCTCC
This sequence comes from Gammarus roeselii, assembly GCA_016164225.1. Taxonomy (NCBI): domain Eukaryota; kingdom Metazoa; phylum Arthropoda; class Malacostraca; order Amphipoda; family Gammaridae; genus Gammarus; species Gammarus roeselii. The sequence continues at coordinate 6,165 of SDVV010006567.1, forward strand.
GCACCGTGTACCGGTCTACCCATCACTTCGTGACGAGCTGCCCCACACCGTGCTTCCCTACACAGTGCGTGATACCCACACCGTGCAATCCCAAGCTGTGCTACCCAAACTGTGCGGCCCTACTCCGTGCTACCTTGCACCGAGGTACCCTGAATATTGCTACATTACACAATGCTACCCTTCACCGTGCTACCCTCACAACTTGCTGCCTCACAACGCGCCCAGTGTCACCCCACAACGTATGCCGTGCTGTTCATACTATGCTTCATAACATCAAGCTGTTAAATTTCACGCCAGTTTCCAGTCCCACCTGCAGTGGCCTGGTGCCCGTTCCCTTGTTCTCTAGTTGATTATTGTCCCACTCCCGGGCTTCATAATGAAAATAAACTATCCAAAAATTTGTTGCGAGAAATGTATGTGACTGGAGGTGACCGATTTGTATATAATCTGATCATAGGAGACAAATAGCTTGCTGTTATTTGCACTATCCTCTTCTTAATGAATTGTTTCCTGTTTACCAAATTAACACGAAAAATAAAATTGACTTCCTCATTTGAACTAACATTAGAACCCCTCGGAAAGTATTTTATGGGAATGGTTCATCACCAAGGGGCACATAACTTCCCATCCCTTTTTCTCTGCTCAGCGCTATCAATCACAGAAATTTTTGCAGCAAGCTAATAATCTTCTGGTTTACGATAATAAAATATAGCTTCGAGAAGCAAAACTGTCCATAGAGTTGCGTAGTCAGACACATTCCTATTTGCGCCTTTTCTCTCATCTGGCGAGCGTGACATGGCTTAAACACCGATACTCTGGGGCCATTTGTTAATGTGAGATGTTCACTTTGAATGATAGAACTTTTGGGTGGTAAATTTTAATACCAGAGTAGGACTTTCGGCAGTAAAGGAGGAAGATCGTAGAGACGTCGAAGCCATTATGATGCAGTGACTCTCTGTGGGAACAGCGACTGTCATATCACTCTTTTAGCATACCAGCAACCATCACACCTTCCAAATCTCACATCAGCACATTATTTTACCGTAAATTACCATCCGCTCATATAGTCTAATCTTAATGAGGTCATATACTTGCTACTAGGTTTAGCAAACCTAACCTGATCTTACCTATACGGAAACTCCAAAAAATTACGCCCACCTAATCGAAAAGGTGAACAATAATGCAAGACAAAAAGTAGGTAGAGATGTTGAAATCCAGAACAAGATTATGATAAGACAATCGAAAAGATGCGATTCCTGCGTAGCTGAGAAATGATTATTCGCCAATTCTATCCCGAGAGAAGTACTCCCATGTATGGAAAAGCTGAAGAGTTGACCAACAAATTTTGGTTAGTAGATTTACGTAGGCTGAGGTGAAAGATTTATTTCGGTATCGAGTACTGTTGGCTTCCAAGCGAGGGATCGCCAATCTGATCGTTGAAGATTATCATCAAATGAAGCACCACAAAGACCTTAATTACAAGGTTGCTAGACAGGGCCACACAAATAATCCAAAGGATAAATCGGAATTGTTTTTTTAATGGATGGGAATGTCGGACCCGCTATCGTGAACCCCAACCCATCCTCTAGTAGTCACGTTCTTCCATGATTACTGGCGTAGATTATGTGGGTCGATAAAATGGAAAAGAAAGGACATGAACCGAACAACGGTCTCTTGCACTGTGTACCTGCACATCAAAACGAGCAGTTTAGTTGGACGCTCCCGAGGATCGGTCTGCAGAACCAATCCTAAGGATTCTTCAAAGATTTAATCCCGCTTGCCGCTCTTTCCCCCTATAGTAGTTCCGCTAACTAGAATCCTCAACGTTCAGTACCGAGCTTCTATCACGCCGTCAGGAAAAAATATCCCAAGTTTCAGGTTTGCTTCCAAACCACGTTTGGCCAAATGAGGGTCAAACCATTTATTAGCACATTTTAGTGGATGTTGGATGCTAGGATTTTTTTTGACGCAAAATGGCGGGATAGTTCATATCTACAACGAGGGTTTGTTCAAGTGAAATCTGTTTATAGTCTTTGAGCCACGCAGCGAATGATGAATACGCATAAACGTACAACTCAATATTCGCGGGCGGACTATTAGTCGTCCGATAACTCTGCTCTTTTCGTTAGGGGTGCGACGAAGGAAGCCCATTTGAGACGAAAAGTGATAAGCCAGCCATCATGCAGGGAGAGAGTGAACTAGCAAATATTCCAATCTGACTGAGAGCTGCCGGTTCAGACCTGAACAGGAACAGGACCGGCAGATCTGAACAGGAAATGTAACCAAAACTGCGGTTTGTTTGCTCGTAACTTTTACCGAGCTCTGGGTCCCATCTTGAGTTCTCGAAAATAGGACAGCCAGGTCTCGCTGCTTGTCGACGAAGCATTGTGCAGTGGTGTTCTACCATTGTCTAGTTAAAATTATCATTGACACATCACATGTGTATATCGATAAATTTTGCTACATAGAAGGACATCTGTTATGCGATTATCGGCACAACCGCTCCGAATCCATGTCGTTAACATGATGGAGCAGAGGTTCGGTATAAGGACGGGGTGTTTAGGAGCCACCCAAAGGTGGAAAGCGCCCCCGCCTGGGGAACCCCATATACGGTGTGCATCAAGATGATAAATACTATGCGATGTACATGAGAACGTTAGAGGTTATTGCACTCAGCTTGACGTCAATCCGGTCGAAAGTCTAATGCTTCATTAAACACACTCGACACGCGCCGATACAGCAACAAGATTTGATACATGGCCATCCCTAACCTACAATATTCCTGCGTATCGACGCTCGTACGCTCATAATCCAATAAAAGGTCCCAGCGAGTGCTTGTTACCCTAGTTTGTCCAGGATTTGTGGTGACACCGTCACTGGCTGCCGAAAACAGAAGCAAAATGGTGGCACTTTTGACGACGAGATCTTGTTGGAGCATCCATCATTTTGACCTGTGCATTTGGGGTACCACTGCTTGTCTGCTCCGAATGTCATGACCATTCTGAGTCACAGAATTTGCCTGCCGGGGTGAAATGACGATGCCGATACCAGGAGGCAGTGTGCTTAGGTTGTTATAGCGATGCCGATAATAGAGAGCTGTCTGCTTGGGGTGTTACGACAGTGGGGATTTACGAAGACTGTCTTCTTGGCTTGTTGATGATGCCGATACACAGCTGCTCTGTGTTTGGCATTTGTCGATGCTGGTACAAGAAGGCTGTCTATTTGGAATGGTTCGGCGATTCTTCCACACTTGTGCTGTCTTTTTTTGTGATATGATGATGAAGTCTGTCTGCTTGGTGTGTTATTACGAGGCCGATGTATTGAGGCTGTCTGCGGTGGGAGATACACGGAAGCTGTTCGCCTGGGGTTTTATGCTGAAGCCGATACATTATAATTCCCTGCTTGGAGTTGTATAATGATTTCGATACACATGGATGTCTGCTATGGTGGTTCTAAAGATGTTGATACGAGGGGAGCCCATCGTTCGCGCTAAAATTATTCCCACACACGCGCACTATCGTCATTTCACTTCACCTCACTTCATGGCCGGACACTGTCATAACCGCTAAAAATCTTTCATCGCACGTGTTTTCTACCTAACGATGATTCAGCTCACACGCATTTTCCACCACTTCAAAATCTGCCACTGTCATATCTGCCATTGTCATTGCACTGAAACAGGCGTACCAACCTAACAGTTATCACTTTAACGAAACTTCAATAAAAAAACGCTAAAAAACGGCATTACGTACCCTACAAAAATACGTATGTTTGCCCCGCGGGTTAGAAATACGTACCTTTGCCCCGCGGGTTAGAAACACGTACCCTAAGTTAGGTTAGGTTGGGCAGGAAAAGTTTCATTAAAGTGATAACTGGTAAAATGGCACGACAGGTGGCTAATTCTGACAGTGGCTGGTGTGACTGAGGAACGCTGTGAATGTTCGCTGTTAAAAAATGGTACCGTAGGTAGGTAGTAGTAACAACTTGGGGCTGATAAGGCAGTTGGCGGAGGTGATAGGGGTTGATCTGACGTTAGCTATAAAAGAATTTAGCGCCAGGGATAGTGCCCCGAGGGGTTTGTCTGCTCAAGTTGTTATAATAATGCCGATACATTGTGACTCACTGCTCGCAATGTCCTGCCAATGCTAAGTGTTCTATGACGCTCATATGCACGGGTGCTGGCTTAAGGGTGTTATGACGATGCTGACAGAGGGATCCGTCTGTTAGGGGTGTTATACCGATTCTGATATACGGGGGCTACCTGCTTGGGTGTTATGACGATACTGATAGCTGCAGTAAATCTGCTTCGATCGTTATGATGATGACGATAAGCGGGGCTGTCTGTTTAGGATATTATGACGATGCTGATACATGGGGGCCGTCTGCTGGAAGCGTTAGAGGACGATTTGAGTACGGGTGCTCTCTGCTGAGGGTGTTATTACGCTGGCGATACACCCGACAGTCACCTTGTGGTGTGTGTACGACGGTGACGGTGTCTGTGTGTAATGAGGTTTTGACGATGCTGACAATCGACGGATGTTTGCTTGGGATGTTTGGACGATATTGACACACCGGGTCCATCTTTTCGTAGTGTTCACAGCGATGTGATACGCGAAACTGTCTGCTTTTGTTTTCGTGACGCTGGGTGTACACAGTGCTATCAACTCGGGTGTTGTATTGAGTCAGATTAACACGGGCTTGTCTGCATGGCATGCTTAAGTGCATCTCGGGATACATTAAGTGGCAGCAAACTGCCTTCTTGCGCCGACGAAATTTATGGTCATCTGGTATCTTCACTTAGGTCTTCCCTTTATTCGATGCCGGTTCATGAGTGTCTTTTCATGATCCTCCAGAGCCCCAATGAAATTGTCTCCTAAACTCTGTTTTCCTGAAAGAAAAAATGATACGTGGGCTTGAGATTTGACCTATATAGTTAGTCTGGTAAAAATGGGTGTGGATACTGCTACTAACTTGGTTTCAGTTTGTACATTAGAAACGCTGATCTACCGTGAGTGGCCGAGGTTTGAAGAACTAACTCGCTTGGATTGAAGACCTTGCCTATCCATATGGTACTGATAAAACCTTGTTGAAACTATTGTGAAGATATCATTGATGAAACAATTATCTGCCATGGAGGAAGCTCACAAGCTCTCTGTGACTCATCCAGTTCAAACGAGCTCGTCAACTTTTTAAAACGGGAGAAAATGCAGGGTGTCCGTTTCTACCAAACTTCACTATTGCACGCAATACACCGTCACAGGAAATATTTCTACTCCTGAAGCGCTGAAGGATTTCGTGACTATAATGAATCGGGGGATCCAAGTATAATATGGATGGAGATCACATACCTCCGTCTGTCTCATGCGACGGCTGAACCAGTTGCGCCCATAGTACATACCTGAAAGGAGACTTAGGAATGAATATAATTCGAGCTGTATGTTTACAATAGCACAAATACATGTGACTTCGTGGCAGGAATGTCGGAACCAGAACGCAAAAATTAAGTATTGGTGGAACAGAATGACCGTGTTACCTGTTTTCAAACTTCAGTCTTTCTTGTTGAATCTTGTTTAGAATTTCGATGGAAACAAATTCTCTGCTGCTCTAACTGTCAATGTGGCACTAGGCCGTGAGCATAATTGAGCCACAGACGACGTAAAACACGTAAAATGTATCTCCAAAACAATACGACGAGCGTTTTGTGGTGATACAATAAATGTATTCATTTATGGCAGTGAATTGTTCCCGGTGGGATATGTTATATGCATTTAGTTGATGGCAATTGTCGATAAAGTAGCCATATACTACCAGATCGCCATCTCGACGATAAAAACAATGCTTTACATTTTTGTTTTGTTGAGGTTCTCACCAGAATGTTTCACGTAAACCTATTTCAAGTTGATTACATTCTGTAAATATTTGACGGGAGTAATTTCGTTACGGAATACAATGAACATAACGAGGCCTTCAACATTACGAGGGAACACACTTGCATCACGTTAAAGCTATCAGCTTTTCCATCAACATAACGAGGACTCACACTTGCATCCCGCTAGCGCTATCAGCTTCGCCGTCAACATAAAGAGGACTCACACTTGCATCACGATACAGCTATCGCTTCGTCATCGACATAATGAAGACTTACACTTGCATCACTCCACAGCAATCAGCTTTGCCATCAACATAACGAGAACTCACACTTGCATTACGCTACAGCTATCAGCTTCGGTATCAACATAATGGGGACTCACACTTGCATCACGCTACAGCTATCAGCTTCGCCATCAACATAACGACAACCATCACTTGCGTCACGCTACGGCTATCAGCTTCGCGAAAGTCTCGTTTATGATTTATATTTCGAATTCTGAATAGATGTTCAACGTCTTCAGATAAATATGATGTAGGCAGTATTTCCAGTCATAAATGTTGGTTTGAAGTATACATATGATGGGCAGTAAGCAACAACTCCTCCATTTTATTGTGTTTCTTTGCAATTTACCCTCAATGTATTGCGACAATATATTGCAGATAAATGCATCTTTCCAATTTCTTCTCCCGTATTGTAATGTAATTAAAAAAAGGGAAATGATATTCCAATGCAGCTCCAAAAAAAAAACCCGCTCTCATAATAAAAAAAATTAAAGGACGCTATGGTATATTCTAATTCTTGGTCAGTTAATTGAACAGATTACTTTATGGCATGTTTCTTCTTAAGAAGGCTACTTATTATCACATGCCTCTCGAGGGTTACGTAGGTGGTAATATGGGCAGTCGCCTCATAACGCAAGACGACGGGGCAAAGTTTGTAGAACGAAACTATTCAATGTCGTTTGTTTGTTTAGCAATCGCGTTTTAAATAATTGAAGAGCATCGTATTGAAAATTTTTTTTTAGATCTTTTCAAACTGCTTTACCTTGAAAAGAGGGTAAAAAGACGGTGAGTAGAAGATAATAAACAATCTCGTTTGTCGGGCAGCCTAATAAAAGTGCACGGCTCATACACTAACACATTACAATTTGCCTCCGGGTCACGATCATTCACCTCCGAAGGCAAGGCACGGATCAGTTTCAGGAGAGTTGGTCTGTCTGGTTGCCTCGTGTACCAGCAAGGCCAGCCTGCATGTGAGAATAATTCGACGAATTATTCTGTATAAAAAAACGGGGCCTCACAATTCCTCTAAAAAGCTGTGTATTCGACGCAACCTAATCAAAACACTGTGAACTGTCAACGTAAGGACAGTTCAACAAAGCCTCAGCCAAAGGCTCTGTTGATTGACTTAAAGCCCACTCAGAACCTCCTGACATCGTGTACTTGGTTTTACATTCTTTTGGGTGGTCGAACTCTTTTGATTTTGTTCGCTGGTCCTGGCAGCTTCACCAACTGGTCCTCTGTCCTTCGCATTTCGAGTTTTTTTCTTATGTCACCAGCTTCCATGCATGTAGAAGCTCTCCCATTCTTAGAAAAGAGTTCTTGTCTGAAAAACTTTTGTCGCGAGTCAAACATCTAATGAGAGGGAGAAAATCACGAATTAAAAACTAACGAGAAAGGAATCTTCCAAAATTTCACTAATGGCACGTTATGCAAACGCTGATCCTAACAAGTGAAAAGGATGGCGTCACAGGCAGAGATTTCACCTGGCAAATTGCATTTTCTTCCAGATGACCTTGTGTGATCTATTCTTCAGGATATTATGAACTGCACAACTGCCCCGATGTGATGAGATTCGTATTTCTGCTGGTAATCCTTAATTACGTTTCGCCCAATATAGATAAGTTAATTGGAAGTAATAAAGTAGAAAGATTTAACCAAACCAGTCATGCCAACCGAACCTATGTAATACGATACGCACTTAACTTGCTATAGTATGTTTACGAAATTAATTCATTACCAAAACAGTTAGGTACTAATCATTTTTTGCCTAATAAACAAGGAACTTGATATGATACATTATGCTCGCGTGAACGCGACTTTTTGGAACAGACGGATGCCTTTTAATTATAAAACACCAAATACCACGCGACGCCTCGCGGATAAAAGATTTTATTTATTCATATTTATATGAATGATTATCATGTATTTCGATTTTTCAGGGCCCGTCTCACTGCACACATTGTGAGCCGGGATGAGCATCCCTTGCTCAGACAGAAACGCCGGTCCATTATACAAGGCCCGTCTCACTGCACACTTCGTGAGCCGGGATGAGCATCCCTTGCTCAGACAGAAAAGTCAGTCCATCATACACAACCCGTCTCACTGCACAATCCGTGAGCCGGGATGAGCATCCCTTGCTCAGACAGAAGAGCCCGTCCATCATACAAGGCCAGTCTCACTGCACAATCCGTGAGCCGGGATGAGCATCCCTTGCTCAGACAGAAGAGCTCGTCCATTATACAAGGCCCGTGTCACGGCAAACTTTTTTTTAATATATGTGATCTTTGACACAAAAATGGTGACATTAAGTAAAAATGTTCTGCAGAGAAGGTTGTGCGCAAAATGTTAACTAGTTTCTGTAAATGGTGATGCAAGTAGACATTTACAAAATTGTTCGGCCATCTCCTCTGATGATGGTCCGTCTTTTGAAGTAGTTGCTAGCTGACTGCAACATTCAATACATCACTGCATCGATCTTATACTCTTAATAAGTTTGCTACTCCTCGGATAATGCAGTCATATTGCTGGATGTTTTATGTAGTAATTATAATTATGGTAACAAACTGCTAGGAATGTTTCATCGTTGACGCAGAGTTTCACGGGCTAAAGGAAACCTAATAAGAGAAAGTGATCTGTTCAGGCTTAGTGAACTGGTGAAAAGAGATCAGCCTTTCAACTAAAACGTTCTGATTTGTTTAACAGTTTGCCTTTAGCTTTCGTTGAGGAAAGAGGCAGTGTTTAAGTCGTAAGGTAAATCGGATAGGAACCTAAAAAATATAGTCGTTCAACTATACATCAACGGGCGGAGTTAAAAATTGTATCGCAACCCAGTCCTACAATTTCGTCTCTGCACCGTTGCATATGGACAGTTTTCCACAGTTGTCCTCTACCATAGCCACAGTCGTATCATAACATCAAATATGAAATATTTCATTAAAAATCGTACTGCCCCGACTGAATATGCATTTCCCCAGCATTGCTGAGATGTATAGTATGTGTAATACAACTGGATTTAAAGCATACTGCATTATGTTGATAATCACTGACGAACGGATGAATATTGCAACAGAAATCATAACTTGTTCGGGGTAGTTTATTTCAGTCATGTAAATAATGAGCAAATAAGTGTAAATCATTTCTTCATCAACAAGCTGTATGAGATTATATACGAAGTCCAAATTTCTAAATCAATGCTAACAAATCTAAGATATGAGCAATGATTTTCCAAGACCATCAAATCAGATTGAGTAACCTCATATGGATCATCACAACGTGAACGGTATCGTGTATGTAACTTTTATAACACAACCAAAGTACACCACCTTCGGCCCATATCACGACAAAAAGAATATCAAAGTAAGTGTTCCGTACTCAAGGAATATGCGCTCTATATCGAGGACGCGTAATGTGGCTATCAGATATTCGAATATTTTGTTCAAAACATGTGAGAATACAACAAATTTATTGATACGTTGGGTATCAAAGGTATTCAGGTTACGTATGAGTTCGAGAGCAACTGTTATGCATGTACATGTCAAGATGATTCAGGACGGGCACACCTGAACTGACGATGTGAGAAGTGCTTCACAGTCGTTACGTGACGACAATTCACTCGTATTTATTTGTTCGTAAAAAGTGAGTGACATAATTAAACAACTTTTACCGGGATGAGTAATGAGATAGAGATTAAAATGCATTGATAGAGACGTGGCACTCCGAATACATGTCGTCGTGAGTACAGACGTGTCACTCTAAATACATGTCGTCATGAATAAAGACGTGTCACTCTGAATAACATGTCGTCGTGAGTGAAGACGTGGCTAGCCGAATACATGTCGTCGTGAGTAAACACGTGGCACTCCGAATACATGTCGTCGTGAGAAAGGACGTGGCACTCCGAATATATGTCGTCGTGAATAAAGACGTGGCACTCCGAATACATGTCGTCGTGAGTAGAGACGTTTCACTCCGAATACATGTCGTCGTGAGTAAAGACGTGGCATTCCGATTACATGTCATCGTGAGTAAAGACGTGGCATTCCGATTACATGTCATCGTGAGTAAAAACGTGGCACTCCGAATATATGTCGTCGTGAGTAAAGACGTTTCACTCCGAATACATGTCGTCGTGAGTAAAGACGTGGCACTCCGAATACATGTCGTCGTGAGTAAAGACGTGGCACTCCGAATACATGTCGTCGTGTGTAAAGACGTGGCACTTCAAATACGTGTCGTCGTGAGTAGAGACGTGGCACTCAGAATACATGTCGTCGTGAGTAAAGACGTGGCACTCCGAATACATGTCGCCGTGAGTAAAGACGTGGCATTCCGATTACATGTCATCGTTAGAAAAAACGTGGCACTCCAAATATATGTCGTCGTGAGTAAAGACGTTTCACTCCGATTACATGTAGTCGTGAGTAAAGACGTGGCACTCCGAATACATGTCGTCGTGAGTAAAGACGTGGCACTCCGAATACATGTCGTCGTGAGAAAGGACGTGGCACTCCGAATATATGTCGTCGTGAGTAAAGACGTGGCACTCCGAATACATGTCGTCGTGAGTAGGGACGTGGCACTCCGAATACATGTCGTTGTGAGTTATGTTCTACTGATGGGAGGTTGTAACTATTTCCAATAGGAAAATGGGTTACGCAACCAGTATCACCACTAACACAAATAATCTGACTTAGAATCTGATGGATAAAATGTTGACCTGGCCCGGGCATGATTGACGTCAACGAAAGGAGTCAGGCTTATTAGAATTATTTCTTCATTGCCGCTGTTGAGGGCCGAGTTACACACACTCGAATTAGAAATATTAGAACGAATCGCTTCCTCAGGTCTTACATCTTCTCAGATAGTCTGAGAGCCCTCACTTATCTTAAAACTATGCATTATACCCATCCCACTCTTCGAAAAATTCAATATGACCTCTCTACAATGGCAGAGGCAGGATAAACCGTCGACTCCTGCTGGATCCGGGGTACGCAGTAATAATGGAAAATGAGCTAGCAGATTTTTTCACTAAACTAAGGTCCATCCTTAATGAACAATTTGTCACAATAATCTACCGAAATGGGTTCCCTTTCATATGTTCCCATATAACATACCAATGGAACGACATGTGGCAACAAACTGATTAGAAAATGATTTCGGTCAAGCCCTCTGTTGGGGAATAGGAAACCTAGCTGTCCAACTGCAAAAGTCAAATATTGATCAACCCATGGTGCATACACCATCGGATGTTTGCACCATGGGACCGTTTGCACCACCATGGACTTTGTAGCACCAAGTGGGAATCACCGTGGAACACTTACGGATGTAAGAAAAACCGGAAGAATTTTCTTAAATCCGTATTTCATTCAACAATGCCTACTCACTTAATCCCTTACGGGAAAAGCTACACGCTTCCTAAGAAAATACTTACCTATGCGGAGCTGTGTGAAAATGAAAGGCAGTTCAAGCGAATTGGCCATATCCATCTGACAATGTACTTCGTTATCCGTAAAGGTAGCTACGTAATGATCATTATCTTGTTGTTAAAGTATTATCCATGTATGCACCAGCGTGCATATGGAACACAATCGGATATTCTTAAAAAAAAAATTTTGCACTCACTGGAATGCGAACCTATTAGAATTTGTGATATTTGCGCCCTGCGGGGAAGCCCACGTTGACACGCGGCGGGGCACTGGTTTGGATGGGCTCCTCAGTCTAGTCTGAACTAATCCAATCGGTAAAACTACCAGCGTGTACGACTCAAGGAGCATAGGATAAATCCTCCATTCGAGAAAAAAAAGGAAGACAAGAAGAAACACGAAAAGAAGTGAGAGCTTACCCAAATCCACGACCTTCTCTGCGCTCTACGGCAGAGAAGGGCCTCCTTCTCTGCGCTCTACGGCAGAGAAGGGCCTCCTTCTCTGCGCTCTACGGCAGAGAAGGGCCTACTTGAATGCGCTCTACGGCAGAGAAGGGCCTCCTTCTCTGCGCTCTACGGCAGAGAAGGGCCTACTTGAATGCGCTCTACGGCAGA
>SDVV010006568.1:0-18352 GCA_016164225.1 Gammarus roeselii
ACATCGAATAACTGTTGACTGCTCCACGGCGTATACCATCGGTTGGGAATGATAGAGATAAATACATCGAATAACTGTTGACTGCTCTACGGCGTATACCATCGGTTGGGAATGATAGAGACAAATACATCGAATAACTGTTGACTGCTCTACGGCGTATACCACCGGTTGGGAATGATAGAGATGAATACATCGAAATTCTAAGGTAATGATGGTAAGAAGGATCACATATGTAAATTTTTGGTAATAGAGATCTAAAATTTTTGTGTAGCAAACAGAGCTACTTGCAGGTACTGAACTATACTCTCATTCTGATGACCTGTTAGAGTAGTTATTTATAATAACGAGAGTTAATATCTTTAATTTTTTTGCCAGAAAAACACCGAGATAAATCAGCATTGGGCCTCTCAGCAACGCTAACACGGAAAAAATAGGAGGACAAATATTATTTCGTCAGTATCGGTAGCAATTCAGAGCTATTTTTAATGTGTCAAGAATCACACCGAAATGAATCATTTCAGGGAATTCAGCATTACTAACAAGAGCCAAGCAAGTTATGAGGCATAAAAGGTTACTGTGCACGTGTAAGCCAGTCCATAACGTGTTTATCGTAGCTACAGCTGATGTGCTGCATCAATAGTTCATCCTGCAAACGCCAGCTGTTGACTGCCACCCGTCGAATTTTTCTCTTGGCACTGCCGAGGTTCTTCTGCCTCCGGCAAGTAGGCCTTCACGTTGTCATCGTAAGACCAGAGTCTCATAAACTTGTAAGGATGGTCTCCTTTTGTCATGGGAAGGCCAAACATCACTTGCAAGCAGGTGGAGGTCAACATTTAATGATGATGATGCTTGTTTAGTCGGAAGATGGGTGAATGGCTTCCAACAATCCGATGAACAGAGAAAATGGCACCAGGTCTCATCTGAAATTTAAATTTCATCACGAATGAGCTAAGTAACAATTTCCAAATGTTTATCTTATGCCCAGACTTCAGGCACACAACCAAAGCTGACGAGATGCTTGTCTCTCAAAGGCCTTTTCGCCCCTCGAAGACCTGGTCTTATAGTGTATCTTGGCCATTACCGATACCATTTATTGCCTGTTAAGAGAGTTGCAAATTGGGTTCCAGCAAGTGCTCGCGTTTATTTTGGTAGCAAGGATAAATTGCTGGTGCGTTGTACAACCAAAAAAAAACTCAACGAGAAAAATAAATTGGATGCGAACATCTGGCGAAGGAACAGATCTATAATGAGGCTCATGTTCACTCTTTATCACTGATAGTACGTCGAGAATTCCACTGCCGCTTATATTCACGTTGTTGACGCCGCATGCGCGGTGAGTTTGAGGACAATTTGCTGTACGGTCTTCATTTTTCGTACCGATACGACGATCAAACTCAGTAGCTGGCAGTGTACTCCGCCCTCGGCCGTGCAACCAGCATGACTTAGCTGCTCAGATTACAGCTGCCTTCACTCGAGCCTGGAACTAGATCGACAACTAGTCATGCTGTATCAAATTGTCCCACGAAAAAAAGAACTAGTTCAAAATATATTCTCGATATACATGTGATATCACTAGAATATTTTGGAGCTTGGAATGAAGCTAATTAATAGTTTATAAGAACAATTACGGAAAAAAACGGGAAAGGTTTTCAATACGTAGCTTGATACATATTTTAGCGTTGCCTAATTTCAATAACTACAGAAATAGAAACAAAAAGCCACGTAGAACATCGAATTCTGTGCCTGACATCCTCCTTTTAAGCGAGAACCCGCTCGCCGGTAATTGGAACCAACATTTCAATGGAGTAACGTAACACCTTCCTGTATACGGTAAATTTATATTTTTATTGAGCTTAATAACCTTTTGCTTTTATACGCAAACATGAGAGCACAAATATATTTTGTAATTTTATTGAGTTTAATACCTTTTTTTTCATTTGCAAAATATGACACCACAAATATGTGTCGACGAATTGCAGGTGAAATTAATTCATCTATCCAAATTACATATTCTGAAAAGTTTCTCACGGTGACACAGAGGTGTCTTTGCAAACACACTTTATACTAGCAAATCGAAACATTCAAGTTCAAAACAGACGTTCAATCAAGCCGGATAACGAAGCTATTAAAAACCTTGAAATATTTTTTAGAACTGACTGAATGCGCTATATCATCCACGGGATAACATTGCCGCAGGAGGAGACTTTAGGTGAGTGGGCCAAAAAAAAATCAGATTAAAGTAGATTGAAATAAAGTTTAAATGAAATTACAATAGATTGTATTTAACGTATTGTGGAAGTAGTACAACTGACTTAAAAAGTGCATATTTATTAGGCATACTATTGCAGTAAATATATATGACAGCACGAGATGTGTAGGACTAAGGGGAGACGTTCAGAGATGCGTAGCTGAGATGCTCAAAAAATATGTGCTGTGTGCCGTGTGAGCGGGCGGTGCAGAAGAAATAGCTGCCAGTTGTGGAACAAGGAGGTCAAACTGGCGGTGGCGCAGAAGAAAAAGCCTCTGAGAAGTGGTTGCGTGAGGGGCGGTGTAGGCCTAGAACGACTAAGAAGAGAAGAGATCCAAAGGAGACGTTGATGCCAGGTGAGGAAGACGGTTGCGCTAAAATTTTGAGGAAAACAAAAAGACGTTCTGGAGAGAGGTGAAGATCTCTTGTACAAAGCCCCTGAAAGGGAGAGACCGGAAAGGAGGAGGTGGCGAACGATGAAAACGGCCAATTGTAGTTGGGAAGAAGTGATGTACGGAAATTGTGAGCCGAGAATTATTAAAAGTTGTTGAGTGTCTAGAGTGTCAGTGAGGCTGATATTGTTGCTGTGGGTGGTAGCGCACGGATGCCGGTTCTGGGAAATAAGACTTGTTGCGGACATTACTAGGGAAGAGGTGCAATAGGCGGAAGAGGTGATGAAAGCAGGAAAAGTACTTGGTTTGGATTGCGTTGCGATTCAATGCCAGAAGGGGTGGAGTAACTAATGTCGATTGACTTGTGAAGCTGCTGAATCTGTGTTTTGTGACAAGCTGTCGATTCAGTGACACAGTACCTGCATTAACTCAGCAGTATAAGGGCAAAAGAGACAAACACAATTGCTGCAACTCATCAGGCATCATTTTATTATGTGTGGTCGGTAAGTTGTACGGGCGAGGGCTGATCAAAACGATTAGAGACCGTACGGGTGGCTCAATTGGAGAGGAACAGTGTGGCCTTAGGAGTGGTAGAGGATGAGCGAACCAGATTTTTTCAGTTGGATATGTTGGATGTGTTCTGGGCACAAATGGATTTGGAAAAGGTTTACGACAGAATTGACAGGTGAGCGCTGTGGAGGGTGTTACATTTGAATGAAGTGGCCGGAAATTTGTTGGAAGCGGTTCAGAGTTTCTATGTTGCAAGCAAATCATGTGTCAACGGAGAGCGAGGTGAATGATTGGTTCATAGCGAAAGTGGGTTTGAGACAAGGCTGCGTTGTGTCTCCCTGGCTGTTCAATCTCTACAAGGATGGAGTGGTCAGGGAGGTGAACACAAGTGTATTGTGTCGTGCCTTGGAACTATAGGAAACGAAAGGAGGGAGTTGGCAGTTGAGCCAGTTTCTGTTTTGCGGATGATGCGGCATTGATGGCGGTTTCAGAAGAAAAACTGTGAGGGGTTGAATTGGAGTTTGATAGAGTGTGTGAAGGAAGATCTTCGAGTGAGGGTAGGTAAAACAAAGGTTACGAGATGCTCGAGGAATGTCGATGCGAGCAGAATTAGTGTCCTACTAAAGGGACATTCATTGAAGGAAGTTCAGTGTTTTAAGTTTCTGGGCTCCCCTGTGGAGACGACTAAACTAGTGGAAACTGAGGTGAAGGGGCGAGTGAAAGAAGGGTGTAAAGTGCTGGGTGCACCCAAGAATGTAATAGCTGTAGGACGTTAGGTATGGAAGGAAAGAGAGGGTTGCATGAGGGTGTAGGTGTCAAAATGTGCTATAAGGGACTGATACTTGAAAGGTGAGAGCAGAAGAGGCAGGAAGGTTTGATTTTTTTTAGATGACATTTTTGAGGAGCATGGCTGCAGTGACGCTGAGAAACAGGATCAATAATGACGATATTCGAATTAGAACGGAAATGGTGAAGATGTTAGTGGACAGAGTTCATTGTTGTGTTCCGAGATGGTTCGGGCAAATGGTGGGGATGGATGAAGGGAAATTGTTACATAGGGTGACGAAGGCGGAGGCGAGTGGACGCAGGCAGGCCTCTATAGAGGTAGACCGAAGTTTGGGTGGTTTGGGAGGTAGCGAGAGAGCGTGCAAAAAATATGTAGGTGTGAGTGCTGAATAATTGTGAATGAATGATATTTGACGGGATAATCATGTACTTTCCCGTCCATTACATATTGTTGAGAAGTTTGTCGCTCGTTTGTAATGCTGAATTCCCATACCTGATTCATTTGGATGTGGATTCATGACACATTAAAATTACTTTGAATCGTTACCAATACTATTGATTAATATTTGCCCACCACTTTATTTTGGTGGGCGTTACTGAGAATAATGTAACACATGTTGTCATTTGAGCGATCTATCGTGAGCCGACTCTCCCTAACGAGTTGATCATTAGTCTGACTATGAAGACTTGCTTCTTCGACTAACGCTATAACACGCTGTAGACCGAGGAGCGGTTTTAACCAGCAGGCAGAACAGACCTCATGAAGAAACCCAGTGGGGAAGGAGGAGGGTGTGCAAGCGCGGGACAAAATTTTACAAAAATGGGCTTAGGTTATCGATTTAAATGTGAAAGATTCTGCGGGTCACAGAACGAGATAGAAAGTTATACTAAATGATCAAAACTTGTTAGGACATATACATGCTGG
Organism: Gammarus roeselii; assembly: GCA_016164225.1. Classification (NCBI taxonomy): domain Eukaryota; kingdom Metazoa; phylum Arthropoda; class Malacostraca; order Amphipoda; family Gammaridae; genus Gammarus; species Gammarus roeselii. The sequence goes on from SDVV010006568.1 coordinate 4,862, forward strand.
AAAATGAATTCTAAAATGATATTTCTATCAGAGGTAATGAAAATATATGTTAAATTATTGTTTGTCTATGTAAGATTTGGTTCGGGAAGCGAAAGTTTTTAATATTGTACGATTTTTCACATAAATAAAAATAATGGGATGAACTGAAAACTGTCCAAGTTTATATATCTGACTTACTGTTTTATACTGTAAAAACTTTACTTATAATGGCCATGAGCTCCATTCCCTTGCTCTGAAAAACAAGGTCATGTCAAAACAGCTCATATAAATTACACCACATGCATGAACAGGCAAAAGAAACGAAAAATCAAACATTCGCAGCCCAATTTGTATGAACGCACCGTAAAATGTGTTCTTTAGGGTTGAGGCTGCTCTATTACTCCCTCTGGTGGCTCTGTCATTAGACGTGTCAATTTACCAAATATATTGCCCAACAACATCTCTCCAAAAAAACATCAATGGATCGTCGTCAAAGACAGAACGGGAGGTTACTGGCTATGAAACAAGCCGCAATGCCAATAACGGTACCGATGTCCAGCTGGGGAACATTTCGACTGGTGATAGCCTCATGAAGAATTGTTGCAGTTGGTAAACACAGATTCCTCCGGCTTAAGTGTGACCGGAAAGAGTTGTTAGTGATCCCCCAAAATTCCCTAATATTATTTTATGTCAGTAATGGCTTCGGAGTGTACCTTTGCTATGAGTCTAGTAAAAGTTTCGTTATTTTGTTATAGATAATTCCTGCCCGATTGACTGAAGTGGGTATTAAAGAGATTTCATTTGTTATATTTCCTACCTTGAACATTAACCGCTGTTCAAGTGAGAGATTTTTTTTCAAGTTCGAACGCCAGCTCGGTAATAATTCTGTAACATAAAATGATAGTTTTTAGAAATGAGAAATCAAGGAAATTACCCACCAATATATTAACTTGTGCATTTTAAATTACAGCCTATTCATTTATTAGTAGACACAGTTGAATGCAGTGTTGAACATGAATAATTATTCACAAACCTCAACGGAATTTGAACTTAAGCGAACGCTAGAACGCGGAACAGGTGCCAAACCCACTACACCAAGAAGTGTCTGTGTGTACTCCGCCTACCTTCTATTATTATCACCTATCAAAGAGTGCACATGACCCGACAAGCGTATCCACAGAAGTTGTGCGCATTTAACCGGATTTCCGACACAATTGAGTTATAACAGAAACGGTAACATTTTTGATAGAATTCGTGATTTTTTTTTTCTTTCAAAATGGTCGGTCAAGATAGATTTAAATGTAGATTTGGGATTAGAATGTACGTTTTCAGGAGGAGGCAATCAGCCCAAGATATAACCTGAGATGACGTGTAGAAACTCCAACAACTCGGCAAGGCTTGATGGTGGTACGTGAACACGAAAACTGCAATGAAATTTCATTTTTCTTTTATGTAGCAACGCTCCCAGTGATAGTAAAAAAATGTCAACATTGCAACAGTAAGAGTAGTTTGGTTACTATGGAAAACGGGAACTTAAATTTATTCATCTCCTCTTTTAGGTCTAAATAAATGGAAAGTTACAAAGAAAAATATTTACAGAGTTGATAATTATATCATCGTTTGGAAATCACATTCGTTAAATGATAGGTGAAGTGTCAACTGGTTAATAATTACTGTTGTGGATGGCAACGTGGAACCACTTCGTGAGTTATCAAACGTGACTAGGAATGAGTCATTCGATTTCATGTTATTCTGAACGTTTTAATTTTTTCTGTGAATGACCGGGCAAGTCATTGATATTCTGCATGGCTTCACTGCTCAGAATTTCAGAAGAACAACACCCAGAGTTAAAATTTAGGTAGTATTCGGGTCCAGCAAACAACATGAGGAATATCTGGGCTATTGCAAACAGCATGAGGAATATCCGGGCTCCTGCAAACAGCATGATGAATATCCGGGGTCCTGCAAACAGCATGAGGAATGTGCAGGACAAGAAGTCCTCAGCTAGAAGGAGAAAAATACATCGTCAATAAGCCAAACGATAGGGGTTGTTACTTAGAGCATCTCAGGTGTTATCGTTGACATTAGAAAGCCGACCAACTTCACCTCTAGCATTACTCCAAGCAAGCTGTATGATGAGCTCAAACTGTGATTAACCCCACAGCTGTAGCTCTTTTCATTCAACATAAAGTCTCCTGCTCTCTGACACAAAAAAATAACAAATGTGTCTTGCCGTTGAACCGTTCGAATGGTCGTGAATGCATGTCGAAATATCACTGATTTATTTCCTATTTATAAGAATCAAACCAGCTCTATATTCTGGCCCACTTGTGATATACCCTTGGCCGTGAATGTGTTCGGTTGAAAGGTCATTAATTGTAATGGTGTTATGATCATAACGACTATTTCTATTATCTGGAGGTAACCCATTAACATATCAGTCAATAATATCTACGAAACTTCGCTCCTGTTCTATTTTTTTCGTCGACTCAATGCTAGTTTAATACGTTTAAGGTATATCTGTGACTATGCATAATTTTACAAAACATACTGCAGATGAAATATTTTCATCGCAAACGATGATTTTTTTTTGAACTGCCAATATTATTACAGTTCCTAGCATAGCCCACTTACTGACAGTTAGGCTGATGATGTTGCATTTTGAAGATACAATAGGCACAAAGAAGTTTTCGTTCTCTCGGCCAGGAATTGTTTCCCTGCACAACTCTTTCAAATCAAGCCGCACTTATTTGACAAGATGTCTATTCTCTCGATCGTTTCTTTCTCCCTACCATACTCGATAAGGGCCTCGGAACCTAATGGGGTCTTAATACGGTAAACACAGGAAGCCCTTCAGCGCTCGCAGCTTGAGTTGCAGCAATCAGAAGATAGAGAACAAAAGTCAACGCATCGTTCTTGTATCGTTTTGGAAGACGATTTTCCGGTTGCCTTTATGTCTGCATCGTGTAATTTACCTTTTTTGTAGATACAAGGTCAGAGAACATCACATTGGTTTGGCATTAAGAAATCAATCATATATGAAACTTCATAAGCTATCCCGCAGGGATCCACTTCTCTCGGGGCAAAACTTTTGTATGATTTATCTTGCAGTTCTGATTGCCCTCATAGTCATCTCCAAGCATTTTACATCCTACAATAAAAACGTCAAATTACAATTTATTCTCATCTGCAGGCGTTCATAATGCAGGAAACATTATAGCAATAAATGCCTTCCCTAGTATTTTTATCAAAACATTCGTATGTTTCTACGGCCATAGATACAAAGAATCTCTTTGGAAGTTTGTGTGAATCAGAACGCACCAATCACGCATTCGTTGTCCTGACGGTTCATACATTCGTTATCTCTGGAATGCTTGGATCATTTCCTGGTTTTACCGAACTGCAATTCCCATTTGATCACGTGGCCAACTTTTACCATTCCAATCTTAGTGAGGCAATGCTCGGCATAGGCAAGCTCACAACTCATGTTCTGAGCTATGAATCATCTTGAGGGCACTTCACTGCATTTCAATTGATACTTGTTGAAACAATTTCCTTCTACTTCATGAAGCTGATTCCTTTTCAGATAATGAATTTATTTTGATATTGGGTTACGATTATTACCTAACTTCGGTGAACTATACTAAATTGTTATACACATTAAAATAGAATGTATTATCGGATTGAAGAGTCTATTTATCAGTACCTATTCTGCTCGTCTCTCCAAAGACATTTAATAACGCCAAGCGTTGAATTTTTTTTAATCACAAACCTCACTGCCATGATAAACGTTAGCAGATTCAAGTCAGGTCGGTGATTTTTCTAAGTCGTAAATCTAAAAAATTACGTTCCTCATATGAGTTTTGTCTGCCATTGCTTGATCTGAAACCTACGAGCATTAAATGGGGAGCTGGTTGAAATTAATGACGTTGTTCGGCAACAACAGTAGTACACAGTGATAGACAAACCTCAATAGCGATGGTTTCTGAGCACATTGTTTTCTAGTAGAACATTGAAGGTCTTATTTCTTAAACTGAACGTTGTAGTTTGTCGTGGAAGGAGGAATGTAGGCAAAAAAATATCCAATATCACACTGTAATGATTTCAATACACTGGAACATCATTTAAATTACTTTATGGTAGTGTAAATAGTGTGCAATCGTTTAGTCAAACTGAATTATTTTTCGCGATGGCTGGAACTGAAAAATGTTACCCCCTAGGCTCAAAACTTAATCATCAGACATTGAACGAAGATGCATTCCCTTGTGTGTATGTCATGAACTTTGTTGAACCCCTTTCGTTAGTGTCATGAACATAGATGAACTTACTTTTTGCTTTCTAGAGCCTGACCGGTATCTTTTTTTATTTGAAATTTTAAACAGGTTTGCATGGGAATAACTGTACCAATTTTATATATTGCATCCAATTGTTATTGAAATTTATAGGCTTTACTATTAGGCTGATAATATTCCGTTTCACTTCATTTGCGCTGAAGTCGGTATCATATTTACACAAGGCTGGCTGGAGTGACTTTCGTAAGCGCCCAGTTACTTGCAATCAATGCCAGATGCCATTATTGGCGTGTTGCACGATTATACGAGAATGTTTCTGATGTGATTATTCGCATTTCATAAGGTTATGCGAGAATGTTTAAGATGTCATTATTGCATATCGCACAGTGGTTCGGTAATATTGCAAAGTGCATATGAATCGCGAAATCAATTTGTGGAAGATGAAATTAGCGCATAACAATTCCTGATAAAAAAATCAGACACAACTATAGGGTTGGAGATGATTTCATCCAAGTGAAATGTGTCCGGACAGGCACTTTAACGTTCCACACATCGTCTTCACTTCACCTTCAGAACTGTCACCGTTCAAACATGAACTCTGTCGGCAATGGAGTGAAGCAAATCCCTTGCTGACAGGATTACATCGCCTTAAAGTGAAATATGCATGATCTGTGTTTGCACCGGTAAGAAGCGAATCCTGTGGTAGCCGGTATTACATTGCAGGCATCTGAGAGCATCCTTTGACCTATCCGAAGCTTCTCACCGCCCGCGCGGTGCTGCTTTGCCTATGCCGAGAAAATCATGCGGCACGGCTTGACAAATAAAAAATGATGCTCCGTTGACGCCATTATGAACTTACTGTTATTATTCGGTGATCAGGATTGAGGCAACACTAATAAATGTATGTAGCTTTCACGTTCAATTATTCGTTGAACAACGGTAATTGGGGCTCTTCGGAGTTACAAAAATTCGAATTTCATTTCCAATTGATACAATTCCGTTGTCCACCAATTACATCACACTATTTGCAATGTAAGAACAAAAGTTACTCCATACCTCCCCGAGTTGGAACCCAATTTGTATATTGAACAAATTACATTTACTGGGTATAGTGACCGACAATTCTCTGTTGTTTTCAGATAATGCAACGGTCGTGGACTGTGAGCCACACATTCTCAGCTTTGGATCCATTGACCCAAAGTCGATGGTAGGTAACATGTTTAGGTTTCCCAATTCGACGACGAGTAAAATATGAATGTTTTCCAACTCACTGGTGATTCTGGAGTTTAGGTTCCCTAACAGATGAGTGATGAGTTATTGTAGTTTCCATGTGAAATATAAATAAGATGTTACAATTCCACCACTCAATAGTGAGTGATGTTTAGCTTTCGAAAACTTCATGGCCGAAGCAGACTAATACTCAACGAGATGTATCCGATTTCCCCAGTACAGTGGCTGTATATTTTGTACCAACGCCAACACATTCACAGAATCAGTTGCACTTTTTCGCGCCTTCTTGTGTAGCTACTTTAGTGCTCTTCATCTAATGACGATCACAATGATACAATACAATTTTGCCCTGTGTTCGCGTAGACACTAAATTCATTATAAGCCACTCCCTGTTCAGCCGGAGAAATTATGGTAATGACTTGGTCCATAAACACAACCATCCATCCAACCACTCCCTGTTTAGGCCGGAGAAATTATGGTAATGACTTGGTCCATAAACACAACCAACAAACATAATGCAGAAACATGGAGATCTATTAACACAGGACGCAGGAAATAATGTACTCAATGAGTCCTGTCCGTAAACAGACACATCCTGCGCTGGACCCGTTTTCCAATTTCCGCCAGGATCCGGTCCTGCTCTGCAGAACTCTATTCAGGAGCTGCGGAAGGATTTGCATGCAATAATCTCGTGGTTCACTTGGACAGGAGGTTCTGTTGAACCGTCAAATAAGATGCGAAGAATACATCAAGCAGCGAGCGTGACTTGAGCAAAGATTGTAAACACTTCGCGTGATTCACTCGTACAGGAGGTTCTGTTGAACCGCCAAATAAGATTCGTTGAATACATCAAGCAGCAAGCGCGACGCGAGCAAAAACTGTAAACACGGCGAGTCAATTTATTTGTTGCGAGCGCTTCGGGCGCCTTGCGGGCTCGTAAAAAATAGAGACGTCATCTGAGCCTGTTCATATTTATTTGCTTGTGTATAAAATACAACAACTTTAAAAGAACAAACCATCTCATACAAATAGATTTTTCTGTCTAAAAAATGCAACAATGTAATTCCTATAAAACAATTTGTTGTGTTTAGAAAAACATTCATGACTCGTGCTGTTTACATCCATGTGAACACGTATCAGATACGTATATCTTTTATTTTGATTTACTGTGTATTAAATAATGGAACATCGTCATCCTAGGTTTTTTTCTCACCGATCCTCTCCAGGGAGTACTCTTGAACTTATTTATTTAAAGAAAATTATAAGCAGGGCAGTATATTATTTAGTAAGCCCCTATCTCCGTTGATGATAATACAGATTACCCTTCACCGCACCGCCGAGAAGGGGCTCCCACCAACTTACGTCCATCCCGTTTCTGAGGAGGTGATCATTAACGTGCTTGAAACATAACGATAAATGTAATCGACCTTTACAAAAAGACTCTTGCTAATAGCGAATATACAGAAGATCAAGATGAAGCTATTTACTTAATGAATACCTTGTGATGGTCGGATAGAATGTTGCTGGGAGTGTTATTACTAGTGAAAAACGATCATCTCATATATAACTCGAATAATCCTTTTGGTAATGATAATTTTTTTACCAGTAACTACTCAAGACGTCACCTCAACTCTCTAACTAAAAAATAATCTGGAAATGTCATTATCAGTTCCATTAGGACCATCATAACTTCAATTACCAGCAAGTCCCTGTGACAAGGAAGTTTTCCTAACTCCTTAATAATTGCTTCAGTGACACCTATTTACATAGTTGGTGACATAACTGATACTGGGAATTATCGACCCATCTCAGTCCGTCCCTTATTTTCCGAAATAATTGAAAAATATTTAACAAGCAACGATTCTGTTACTTGTATGTGTATCGTTTGTGAAACCCAGTGTAGCTTCAGATGCAAAAAAAATTGTAACTCAAGCTATAAAAGATCGCCAACAGTTCCAATCTAATGCTATAGACTCAAACTTCCTTGTATTCTCTCATTTTCTCGTTTACGAAAAACCAATGACTGGGTTGACCAATTGACCTTTTTTTTTCATTAAGGTCATATGGAACACGTGAATTTGCTACTGATTGATTCACTTCAAATCTGTTCAACCGCACTAATATATAACTGTGATGAACGGAATATAATCTAAAATGCTCAATTTGTCACGGTGTTCCTCACGGATCAATTTTAGGACCTCTGCTTCCCTCAAATTGTATATATGAAACATTTCACTATTTAATAATGATAGTACCTCTATCCATATAAACAGTTTTACCGAATCACCTGCCAATTTAACAATAAGTTACACGACCAAGTAGAAAAACAGACTAATTCCAAACCTAATTAGGATAAATGGCACAAAAACAAATTACACACTCTTTTGATAAAGGCATAAAATCCATTCCCCACTCATAAAAATTGAAAACGAGAGATTTCTTGAGATAGACTACACTATCCCATGAGCCAATTATGATAAAAATCTATCATTCAAAAATGACAATGATAGTATGTATGTATGTATAGACATACAGCCGTTTCCCCCTAGTTAGGAGGGTGGCTAAGTTAGGCTGACACAAAGGGGGAAGGTGCCCAATCTCCCCGCCACAAGACCGCCGTGTCCATGCCGAGGCTCGAACTCGCGACATGCAGCACGAGAGGCTGACACTGCAGTCGGACACGCTGACCACTCGGCCACGGCGGCTTCAAATCTGATCAACCGCTTCAGATTTCAAGATATTCAAGATATTCACGGTTTTAAAATGATGATCAGAATCAGACATGAAGGGGAAGTTAAATTCAAATCTTATTGCTTTCATTTAAAAAACATGAAGTTTATCAATTTTCATTTTGTCTTTCCTTTAGCAAGCTTCAATTCCGTCAATTAAGAATGGGTGAAGCAGTGTGAAAGAAATGTTTTCAAGAATCAATTGAGGTTCCATTTACCTACAATGCCCTCAGATCTTGTCTATTTGAAGAAACGATTTGAAGAAAGTTTCTTCAAATAGACAAGATCTGAGGGCATTGTAGATAAATGGAACCTCAATCGATTCTTGAGAACATTTATTTCACACTGCTTCACCCATTCTTAATTGACGGAATTGGAGCTTGCTAAAGGAAAGACAAAATGAAAATTGATAAACTTCATGTTTTTTTAATGAAAGCAATAAGATTTGAAATAAACTTCCCCTTCATGTCTGATACTGATCATCATTTTAAAACCGTGAATATCTTGAAGCTGGATGATCAATATAACTTCCAAAACAAAACGCCCCATACGCGTTCAAATTTTTCTTTTACACAAACTATGTTTTTGATCTATTTAATTAAATTCGGGAATTCTCGGATGAACACAATCATTAGACAAAAAAAGCAAATAACCTTGCAATACCCGATTATGAGATCCAAAACCAAATTTAGTAGACACGTCAACTATATCTGAATTTGAAACTATCCAACTCCTGCTTACAGTTAGAATGTCTATCATTCAGTGGTTTAGTTGTAACTGCAAGGGTTCTCTCTCTTTCTCTCTCTCTTTCTCTCTCTCTTTCCCTCTCTCTTACTCTCTTTCTCTCCCTTTCTCTCTCTTTATCTCTCTTTCTCTCTCTTTCTCTCTCTTGCTCTCTCATCCTCTTAATTGCCCAATTAATTTTTATTATCGATTTCTAGCTTGCTCACCGTCTCTCAGTCGTATCCGAATATGTTTCCTTGTTAGCGAAGATGAAATACTAGCGACACGACCTTCAGGTATATTTGGAGTCTCATATTTTCAACGTTAATAATTCCCAGTTGTCAAATAGTGTCAGGTCATAAACTTTCCATGTGATTGTTTCCAGTTTGTGTCTAGGCCTAATGAATGTGGATTTAGTTCGAGTAGGTCTTTTAGGGTTAGTAAAAATGGGTAGGCTAGTACATAAGAATTATGTTGCCCGAGACGCTCTGAAATTGCTTTAATAGGGTCTTCGATTGTGTATCCTGAAATATCGTAACTGTAAAATTAAATCATAACATGTACACCAGAGCAGAATCAGAACTCATCAAATCACAAATATTCTCCGCCCTGGCCTACCTATTGCATCCACTTTCGCTACCTCCACACAGATGTCGCTCCTCCCAATGCTTTACACACACCATTCATGCATCCACTTTAATTTCAGTCTACCTCTAGACCCTCACCCACTCACCTATGCTTCCCTCACTCCTTTTACCAATTTCCGATCATTTATTCTTCCCATGTGTCTATACCGCCTTAGGAAACATGAATCTACTCCTTCCGACACTGTTCTCACCATCCCCGTTTCAAATCAAACACCGTCATTGTTAATCCCCTTATATCGTGTTACTCCGGCCATCCCCCTCAAACAATTCCACTGGAAACCATCAACAGACTTGTTTCTTATTCTCTCACCCTTCTCCTTCTGCGCTTCCACACCCAAGGTTCTGCACATCTATAAATTCTTCAGCGCACCAAGCACTGAAGAATGTGTTCTTTGATTTCACTTACAAATCTTTTCCAGCCGGTCTCCATTCATATTAGCATGTATATTGACGTATGGAAGAGTGCTATTATAAATTGATAGGTATTGTCTAACCAACTGGATACCTAGCATCCATTTTCACTATCTTCAGTCTAGACTTTAGCGAAACGATTTTTCTGGGTAAAACATTTACGGAGTCGCAGGGGCCATAATGTTTCCATTGTTTTACGCTCCACAATTATTTCGAAAGATATGTTGAGGTCCTTGGAATCCAAGGATAATTAACTTACACTGGACAATTGTTGTATTTTCAAAAATAATTGGCGTTTCGGGGGGTCTCGTCACTGTCCAGTTTGTGAGAGTTTTGATTTGATTTTGACCTCATTTCCACTAGAGCCTCAACGTGAGTCATAATATGCTCCCCCGTAGGGCTCAATGATCATGGATTCCAGTAGGCTCGCACACCTCTGTGTGCAAGAAAAACAAGGTTGTCACTGTTAAACTATTTGAACATTTTAGTCGTTTCAGACGCACGCTGGTGAGCTCATGAATAACGTATAGGCGAAACGGACGTCCGCTTTCAATCATTTAGAACTGCATGAGTGATATGTATGCGCGCTAGTGCGTACAGGTAGCATCGTCGAGATTGGTACAAGGTTCACGGCTACACGGACAAAGTAAGCTCCGACAGCAACGCAACACGAGGTTCACAGCTGCGCGGTCCAGTTAAATTACAGTAGTTTCCATTTTTCAGGCAAGATGAGTACCCTGACAAAACGAATCCCCTTCTCCAATCATTTAGCACTTCAAGAGTAATATGTACGCACGCCAGTGCGCACAGTTAGAATCGTCGAGTCCTGTACGAGGTTTACGGCTACACGGACAGTCTGCTCCGACAGCAACGCATCTCAGTACATTTTATTTATTTGAACAAGATAGACGAAATGAAACCCCACGCCTCCAATCATTTAGAACTTCAAGAGTATCATGTACGCACACTAGTGCGTACAGGCAGCATCGTCGATTCTGGTACAAGGTTCACGGCTACGAAGACAAAGTCAGTTTCGACAGCAGCGCGATACAATGTTTTACAAATACACGGCCTAGTTCGGTTACATTACAATTTATTCAGGAAGATAAAAACTCGGACAAAATGAATACCCACATCAACCCCCTCAGAACCTCAATGAGTAATATGTACGTACGCCAGTGCGCACAGGTAGTATCGTTGAAATTGGTACAAGATCCACGGCCTCACGAATCAGATCAACTCCAACCGAAACGCATCACAAGGTTTATAGTTACGCGGCAAAGGTCAACCATAGACTTTACATATGGTCCGCACACTTGCGAGCGAGCGCAGACTGAAAAAACAAATATTATTCACAAAATCACAAACAGGAGCTCTCGCAGAAGTATACTAGCCTTATTTTATTCGACAGAATCGTGGAACGTGAAGAGGAAAGAAAGAGCAGGTTCATCATAGGCTAAAAACTGCTCAGAATTTTATCATCGCACTCATCCTTTAAAGGGATAGGGTGGGTGGGGGCAGAGGTCCCCTGGGTCCCGAAAGAGCCAGATGAGCCCTGGACGGTTACCCAAGTTCCCCGGGTCTCCCGAGTTCCCCGGGTCCATCGAGTCCCTCGTCTCAGCTCATCTCGGCTTGTCTCAAATCATTTTGGCCAGTTTCGACTCGTCGCGACCAACTCGACTTGTCTCAACAGGTTTCGACTGATTTCAACGCACCTCGACCAGCCTCGGCACGGCTCTCCCCCTCTGCGTCAGCAATGTTGTGGACTGTAATAACTAATTTCTCTACTCAAGCACTCCACATATATACATTCCTCTGTGTATGGGTTTTACAGCGTAGTGAGGGGGGAGCAGAGTATCCAGGATTTAGAGGGCCTGACTAGGGTCCAAAAGTTTGTTGAGAGGGTCCCACAGGGTCTCAAGGGTGTCCCAAACAATACCAGAAGAGTCCAAGTGAATCCCCTCAAATTCTCATGGTCTTCCAAGTCCCCCGGGTTCCCGAAACTCCGGGTCCTCCGAGTTCCGCGGGTCCAACGAGTACCCCCCATTCCGTGGGTCACCTAGTCTCAACCCACCTCGATAAATTATGAACAAAGTAAAATTTATCATCATGAAAAAGGGCATGAATAAATAATAGAGCCCACGGAATAAGAAAGAATAAACATTCAAACAATGTGTTGATGATCTATAAAATGAATAATCACCCATCCACCCCAAGTTTGTGAGAGATAGTAAACTGTTTCATGTGAAGGACTGGAACCCTATTCCCAATGGTCTTCAGCATATATGGTTCCTGTTTAACTCTTTCTCATTTGGTTTTCTTTCCAGGTTATATAATTTTTCCATGAACTAATTTTCGTCACTGATGATATCTTGAGATTGGATAACTTGAAGAGTATTTTGTAGCAATTGGATGATATTTTTCTTCACAGTTCATACACAATTAGAACACAGAGAGGGCAGGATGATGCCGCCTGCTGCTCCTTCATTGACATTCCCCCACATCGATGTGGGTGGATGTCGATGATTATTGTCCCTATTGATCGTATTACTGGTCAAATCCTTTCGATTATTTGAGGCGCATTTTGATGTAAAACATTGTTTCAAAAGTTGCGTAATTGATGTGGGGCTGGTATCCGACTTTACGTATAAAGCACGTCTGCGACGACTAGTCCTCTGTTCCAATACTTATATTATTTAAACAGCTACAAATTTAATAATGTTTTACGTGAGAACGAAATGTAGGTATACTGTTTATTATAGGTATACATGCCACACATTGATGGGCAAACTTTTTCTCTCTCATGTTATAAATTCGATGCATTTAATATTTTTTACTGTCAAGAAACTTTGAAACACTTTCATGTATTTATTTATAGTTCCTAGAATAACATTGATACAATATCGTGTCAATTTTTTAATCCGAAATAGACATTTTGTTGCGTAATGCACAATGTATTATTTAAGAGATGTCATCACATCAAAAGATGTTGCACTTTTTTCAATTCAGACTTTTCCCGGTTCATTTGGTAAATGGAATCCCCCTACCGGGGTAGCTAAACAATTAAATTGTAACTTTTCGTTCCGTTTAGGAAACAGCTCGTGTGTCGTCGCCTGGATGATGTCATTTAAAAGAGGCTCCGGGGCAGGGGACAGCCGAAAGTCGTAGGACAAATGAAAGAATACATTAAAATTGGAATTGACCTCAAATTGAGGAGGAACAAATGAAAAACAAGTTTTCTACGCCGGTACGTCGGCTGGAAATACTTCTTGTGATATATGATATAACATAGGACAAACCTCTTTTCAACATGTTCACGTTGAACTGGTTGCATTGTAGTATATATAGATCGATGCTGGAAACGCGTGATCTCGACAGTGTCCTGTCAATATGGGATATATATTTATTTCGAAGCACAGATTGAAATTCAATATTGCAAATGTGGTGCAAGCCGGAGGTATTTTTCTGGATATACATATA
>SDVV010006569.1:0-18351 GCA_016164225.1 Gammarus roeselii
ATATGTATATACATAATATATATATATATGTATATATTAATATATACTATTAAATGAAAATATATATTACACATACAACCAACCTCCTATGTACCACGCAACACCTTATGCGGTTATGCTAAAGCAATAAACTATAACGATAATTCATACATGTACACGAATAATAATATCAAACCTAATACTTACCCTTTACTATACCTATTTACAAACCATCAACAGTCACCATCAATCAACGATTTCATCTGAGTCCCTCACCTGAGCGACCGTGAAATAGGGCGTGCGAAACACCGTAGGCATTTCTGAGAAGTGGGACCGCGAATTGCAATTCACGGTACCCTTCAGAAAACAGGACCGTGAATTGCAATGCCCGGTCGTATAACTGCTAATACTGACACGGCTGAATTTTACGACCTTCAACGTCTAAATGATCATTTAAGATATCACTCTCATGGAATACATTCATCGTCATCATTAATGAGTCCCCGTTCAGAACTCATTAGTTGTACTTGTATAACTAAATATTTTTTGCAAATTTTTTTTTTTGCAAGTTAGTTTATTTTATGTTTCAATAAGAATATCATCCCATAGTTGTAAAAATAGAAGGCACGGTATTCCTTGTAAACTTAATCAGATGGAATTCGCATCTCGAAAATAAATTCGTTTTTTACACACGTTTCAGTTTGGTCACATCAGAGAATCTGGTACGTCTGCTACTGATGCACGAGCATCAGTTCCATTCCTTATTTACATTTGGTGTTTCGAACATGTTGAAACATTGCGGTTGTTGTTTATCTTGACAACGTATGGTCAATACCGCATCATCTGCGAAATAAAAATTCGCTGGATAAACCGAGACCCATTTTGTTGACCCCTTGGATGTGGGGTCAAACCCCCCCTCAGCCGAGTGTTTTTGACCCCAGCCTTCAAGATCGATGATCCGGTATTGACAGAACCGAGAAAACAATCGGAGCTGCCTCTTAGTGTCTATTTGCTAATTCATCGACCAGCAACGCCTTCTGACCACTGCGAGTGTTTATATTATCCGAGAGTCATCACCTAGGTTGTACCGCTGGCAGCGTTGGAGCCTCCAGTATTACAACACCTGACATTTGTTAGGGTGTTCGAATTGGAGACAGACATCATCGCGACAAAACCTTAGACAGTGTTGCACAATGTCGAACAGTACAGGAATAAAAATTTAATATTGATTCATTTTCTTACATATGATGGATTTCATATTTAAGGTCGATTACAGATACAGAGATGATGGTGGTTGCTCCTCTGGCGAGGCGCGAGGATGGGAGGAGGATAAGTTGAATTTTCACAAGAACGGGCAGTACTCGGTATAAACTGCGTTATATTTGTTCATGCTTTGATAGCTATCATGAAGTCACAAGCTTAAATGGAACAACGAAATTTACTTTGAACGTTCGGTGCTTCCCCATTGTATAACTGACAATTATAATACTAAAAACCCCAAAAAACACTGGGTAATTTGACGGCAAAATTCAAAAGATAACTTGCATTGGAAGCGTCAAGGCTCTGGATTGCACTCGAAGCGTCAGAAAATAGAACACTTGTGAATCTACAGACACTATATAAAATAATGTCACGATGTATGTTTCAGTTTGAAAATACCCTGACTAGATGTCGTAAGAAACTCTTCAGAATGCCCGACCCATCTATATGGATGGCGAGAAAAGAATGTAAATGAATAAATAATCATCATTATGTGATGTACAGTTTCTATAGATGATTCCCTAACGATTATTTATGAATATAAATATGAAAATTCGTTTTTCCCCATATATATTTTTGTTCTAAATGGAAATTTGACATCAAGAACTTCTTCAAAAGCTTTGTGAAAGTCTAAAATCATATCAAACATAAACATTCATTTCAAATTCACGAATTAAAAGTATCGTTTGTTACTTCGTTTTTCGCCACTTGACATGATACTCTGTACAGCCCTGTAGCAGTTGAAGTGATTGGTGCAAGCAGACAACGGAAAGTGATGTGTTTGTCTCCTTGGCATCTATGTTATCTTGAATGTGCTGGAAAAGGTGTGTCGGCAAAATTAGTCAGTGCCTACTCCAATGAAGACCAATGATTCAAAGAGCAGTTATAGCGCTACAGACTTAATAAACTTAACTCGAAAAATGTTTCTCGTGGAAATGGTAGACCAGAGACTTGACTGCACAGATCACCTCTCCTCTGTTGCCGGTAAATTAGCCTTATCGGTGGCATCGTTAACATAATTCAAAATTGGCTTACAATTCCTTCAAGAAGTATTTTGTACTATTGCTTACATCCCTTTCTGATACTGTATAAATGTGTATGATTCTACCAAGAAAACAAACCTAAGATCATTTATTCCTAGTCAAAACCGTGTCAATGGAACACTATCACATGCTAGCAGTCGTGACCACACGCTGCTCCTCTTTTTTCAATGGAATATTCTCCTACTGTGTCGCATCATCTACTTGTTTACAAAGCTTTGAATCTATTAGCCTACATCGATAAAAAAATCAAGAGAAATAATCCAATGTAAAATCTTGGTAACAATACGGGTTTGCAAATTCCCCGTAACCCAACACAATGCCAAAAATTTCTATATTACAGAGCAGTTGAAACCTAGAATTTGATTTCTACAGATGGAAGGACGCGGTATGCATCAAGCATCCTGGCATCAAGATTGTACCTTTGAAAGTATGGACAGGCCCTGACAGATGTTACCTGCAGATGTATGGCAGTGTACATACAACCATAAGTTATTGTATAAACACGTACAACTTGAATAAAACAACTTATACATCATAGCGCGAAAGTTACATCTCAAGCATTGAAGTACCACCAGATGTGATCTCCAATTTTGATTGTATAAAAAAGTACGTGCATTGCTTCTTGGATTGTAATTTACTTTCTCTTCATAATTTACAATGCCAACAATTTGGTATTCATCGGTGCCATGTTAAGAATATAAAAAGTATCCTGCTCATACCCACATTTTTTGTTATCTCGTTCGTGTAGAAATTTGTTCATTTATCAGATCCACCTTTCCTATGCACATGTAACACGTAATATTTATTTGCAGTCAATTTCAGAATAAGTGTTTACTTAAAAAAAGGCTTTATGGAGTAAATGTAATATTCAGCAACATGGTGGATCCTTTCTTCTCTCAGTACCTTATTAAACTACAGTTTAAACAGTAAATTGACATGATTAAGTAGATGTCTGTGGACGTTACTTATTTTACTAACGTTCCTTGGAATCAATAGTCGAATGTAAAGTTTTTAATAGTCTTGACTTATTTAACAGTGTAGAATAGAGAAAGTCCTCAAATAATTAGTATATCGATGTAACAAAGGTTCTTCAGAACAGCTCAAGCTGATCAAAATTTGGTACATATCATCTGCGTTGTCTGACATTTTTGTAATATGACCTGTCATTGTACCGAAAATAATTGTAAATCCTTAGATCCTTTCCTTAATAGTAATTGAACATATCTCTTGGCTTAAAAGGAAACAAGGAGTTTGATGATATAGCAATCCGTGTTTGCAGTGATGAATGACACGAAGGTATGACTTCACTTCGTAGGCAGACCCCCGCCAGGGCATGGTTACCAGACTCTAGGATACAATGTCAGTGTTATTCTGAACCGTTGAAGACCTTTTGTTTAGTGTCGATAGAATTTTACTTGCATCCCATGGTTGCCTCGCGATTGAGTGCAACTGTGGGTGTTACAGCTCACAATTAAAACGGTTTTATCAGTTATGGTATAAACGATTATATCATCATGACCATTATAGATTCCTGTAGAGGTTCCTGCGTAGAATAAAACGAAGGAAATCAATAAAAAATACCCCTCAAATTCATTTTTACGTTTTTCAGTCGTATTTTTTCATAAGCATAACACTATAAAGGGTGTCACAGAGAAGTACACTCATTTTCAAATTGAATACTTTCTTCGAAAATATAATGCAGTTTGAATCTGCTCCTTTTATTCGACGGAGAAACTTCTTTTCTGTTATTACCTAAACCATTTAAATTTAAACAATGCCGTGTTTCCACAGTACTCTATTGAGTAAAGGCCACCAAAGATCGATTATTTCAAGAACTATCGCCAATGCAACAAATATCTCGAGGCTTGTTAATTATTCAAGAGAAAAGCACGTAACAATTCATAAATGAATATCTTGGATAACCATTTCGATAGACGCATGTTTGGAGTCTAAATCGTCCTATAATTCAATTCAAACTGGATTGGCTTTTAACAATATACTATTTCAGTTGTGACACGAGTTATCAAATCGTCCAAATCGGGAATTGGTTTGTACCTTTTAGATGATCTCACAAAAATAAATCATATTGAGTCAAATCTAAGTCTCTAGCATTGCTAAATGTCATATTCTATTCGAATTGTTCTTCGTTGGTATATAAATCTTCATCAATGAGTTTAGTAATTAAAGACTGGAAGAAATCAGGACTTTTTTTTGTTAATGTGATGACAGGTTGACAAATTACATCAATATCAAATACTCAGATGAAAGGTACCAAGTCTGTCAGCGTGAGCTGTTCTGATGACATTATTTGCAACTTAAATATAATTAGCATTAACTTATCGGCCGCCGTGGCCGAGTGGTTAGCGTATCCGACTGCAGTGTCAGCCTCTGGTGCTGCATGTCGCGAGTTCGAGCCTCGGCAGGGACACGGCGGTCTGGTGGCGGGGAGATTTGGTGCCTCCCCCCTCTGTGTCTGCCTAGCTTAGTCACCCCCCTTTAGGGGGAAACGGCTGTATGCCTATACATTAACTTATAGCTAAGGTAGGTATGTAAATTTACCTCTGCATCCCACCAATCGATGGACATTGCTGGAGAACACTCTCAATTCTCCGTTGTTCATATTTGAAAACAAATAAAACATTAGATTGGTCTATTGATTTCTAGACAAGTTGGTGAGATAAGTTAGGTCAACAGGCATTTCCTTGGTCATGATAAATTACTGTTTAAACTGACACCTAATAAGAATAGACAATAGAGAGTGTTCAGCATGAGGTCGTATATATTCCCAAGAAAAAAAAAACATTTCAATTAGTTATGAAAGATTGGCCCGATAATTAAACAGGTTCCTACATGAACGAGATAACAGGATTTTTTTTCAATTTTGTTTATTTGACAGACAATGCAAATTAAATTAGATAGTGAAAATGGAATTCGGTGAATTAAAAACATTTAAATTAAAATAATCAATCTTCGGGAAGAAGAAACCTCCTTATGGAATGAAGTGTGGGGTTGGATGTGATCACCCATACGAGATGCCCTCCGACACTCTAAAACCTCTCCCCTGCCTCCAGACCTGCTGATAGGATGCTGAATGCGTTGCCTCTCTGTAGGGCCAAACCCAACCGCTGCTGGAACCATAGAGATTCTCGTGAATATCCAGTTGCCTCCACCTATCTACGTCCGATCTCCTTCACAATTCGTGCAGTTGACTCGCCATACACCCTTGTCGTCTCCAAGACTGTTGGCTCAAATTGGAACTTTCGGGTCAAAGCGCAATACCATCCTGCACTTTCGTGTCTCTACCTCAGTAGCTACAAAACCTGTTGAAATGGCAGAACCAATCAAATGCGTTTCCGCATAAATGTCCACACAAGTACAGTCCAAGCATAAACTCTTACCATTTTTGAAAGGGAAAACTGTGATGCCATCGGGTCTCTTGATATCACCTCAATCCAAACCCAAAGGTTCCAGCACCGATGGTAGTCCCGCTCTCTGCAAAGATCGTCTGACGAAGTCATTCAGCGCTGAGTGTCTGGGAAAGCGGCCGGCACTGTACCAACATGATAGTCCATGCAGTCCCATCTCGTCAATTCTCTGGCCGCAGCGACACGGATGCTGCTGGCAAATTTTAGATCCCACCCTCAGAGCAACGGCAATGCGCAGTGTCTCTAGATCCAGTTGAGTCCCCAATGATGGCACCGGGACTGCATGCATCCATATACCACTTTCTCTGCTGGAGGCAGCCAGGAGGCGTGCTCTCGCCGTCTGATCCACAACAGCAAGTAGCCCGTTCAGTGTGCCCTCTACCAAAGGCAACTCCCATACTTTCTGCGTTCCCATACTTTCTGCTTACTCTTGTCCTGCGCCTCCAAGATAAGGGGATCCCTACCCCCCCCCCCCACATCGCGACGGCAACCTGCAGCTCCTCCGTTTCAGACACGATTTTCACATAGGAAAGAACGGCTTCGTCTAAGTCACTCACTGAATGCATCGACGAGATGAAGGCTGGAAGAGCAACATCTACCGCTCTTCTGAACCCAAGGCTTCCATGACTAACTGGCAAAGTGGCTTGGTTCCAAGATCCGTCCGACAACCAGGGGGACATTGGTCAACCTATTGACGGCATCCCTCAACACCAACTCAAAACTGGTCAGACACTCACCATGGTGATAGGCGGGCGATGATCTGAGCACATATTGCAGTTTGTCAATAGAAACAATTTTTCACAAGTGCAAATGCTTGGGGACTGTCTATCTGTTCCAATCGCGTGATCATTCGTTCCAAGTCATCTTGCTTGCTTCTCAAAGCATCGGGTATACCCTCTCCAGAAAGTGGTGCTCCCAGCAGAGTAAACTGTCTAACCGGATCCACCATGATATCAGGTAACACCTACCTAAAGCATCTCTTTGTGTGGTCCAACTCCTGAGGTGAGTGGTCCAAGTTTGTCAATGCGCCCTTCTATTTTTAACCTCCAACCCAATTGCTTGCAACTGAATAATCAAGCGCTGCACGTCCTGCAATACCTTCTCTGGTGTGTCTCCTTGGGTGGCATCATCAAGGTACCAGACATTGAACTCCGACTCAATAGTTCGAGCAACCTCGTCCACCCCCAAAGAGAAGAGTGACGGTCCAAATGGGTCTCCTTGCTGAATACCAGTAGACGGCTGCAACACTTCTTCACCGTAGTATAATGATGTTTGTTGCGAATAAGCTTGCCAAAGCAGTCTGAAAGCGCCTGGAGCGCGGTTCAGAGCCGCTGTCAGAAAAGGGCTTCTTCTGATACAATTAAAAGCGTTTTCATGTCAATTTAATGAAAGACCATTGTGATTACAGTTCGTTAAGTACGCCCTGGCTGCAGCTGCCTCCCTTGGTTGCGAACCCTAGCTGTACGGGGCGAAGCTCATGGCCAAGTCTCACAGACAGAGGTTTGACTGCTACTTTGGTTCCGAGCCTTCTTAAGGTGTTTCCTACAGCTATCGGGCGGACGCCACCGTCCTGCTTCATCATAACGATAATAGAAGCTCCGAAGAAGGTGGTAATCATGAAATCTGGCACCTCGCCTCTCAGCACCATATCGATGAATTCTGTCAGTCGCGATAGCGGGCGGGCTACCCGCTTCCCCCGACTCTCGTCCTAGCAGAGCCCTGAGATGACCGGGACGCAGACCATCCAGACCCCCCGCAGAGCCGGGTGTAAATGAGGATATAGCCCTCCTGACATCATCCTCAATGGCAACTGTGGGGCCCGCATAGTCATCATCCGCGACAGTAGGCAAAAATAAGTTCTCTGGAGCCGGTGGGCGCTGACATTGCAGGGAATTTGTCGTAGCATCATTCTTTGACGCCAAACCCAACGAAGAAGATCGCTCTCGCACCGCGCTTTATGTCCCTGTCAGCAAACTTGGCTGACACTATCTTCTTTAGGTGCAAATTTTTGTTCTCTTTGCTTCGGTTCCTATTAGTTCACTCTGGTCTACGCCGGAGCTCAGGCAAAGTATCCGTCTCCATGAATTACGTAACCTGTCGCCTAACCCTGGTGGCTAGAGATCGACCTTCCAAATCAGCTTGATCCCTACTGGGTCGCTCGAGACACCAATAAGAGCGACCGCTTAACCGAGGCCTGAAGTCTCTGCTGCTCTAGGGTCTCTCATGAAAATTTCTCCAGAGCATCTGCAACTGGTTTCATTGCCGTTTTTGGAATTTTTGCCTGGACTTTCATCCTACAACGACATCCTGAAATCTATTTGCCAATATCCAGCGATACAGGGTCAAGCTGCCTATCCGCCCTAGCTGGCCGGCCTCGACAAGCATCGCAATGCCAGATCGGAAGGTTATCAGCTTGAACCCTTGTTAGACGCACGCACGTAAGGTGGAAACAGCGCTCGCACTGGTTACATCGAATACAACGTTTCCTACTATTCATCAATTCACAAACACTGCAACGGATATCTTGCTCCATTTCCGTTCTGATGATCAATTCTGCAATCGCAACTATGATCCGGTCTGCGCTCTCAACAATTACACTTTAAACACTTAAAACAATGATTGCACCTACGAAAGATGTCATCCGGTATAGACATCACCAACTATATGGGCATTAAAATATTGTTAAGAATAAGAGTTTCGATTCCTTTCATTAATGATAACAGAGAAAGGAGTAACACAAATGCACTTAATATGTTTCACACACGATGGAGTAACACAAATGCACTTAATATGTTTCACACACGATTTGGAACTTTCCAGATTCTCGTAGGTGATGGGTAAGTCGAATTATTATTAATAAAAATGTTGCAGCAGATTGCGTCCAACCGACCCCGTGCAACTGCACACGAATTGGGTACTCCTATATTTAGTGCTTGAATTTGAGTGTCAACTCTGAGAAGAGTTTTCGTTGTTCCTAAGATTTTTGTCAATCCTATATATAATCTTCGTTGTTCCGAAGGGTTATGCCTCATAAAAAATAGTTATCAAGGCTAATTCATTCATTCAAAGCTTTGTAAAGTTAATGATGTAACACAAAGAGAAGATATCCCATTGACCAGAGAGGAGAGGCAACGTGTGGTAGCGTCTGCTAATGTTCAAATTACACACTTTTTACTATAAATGATAGGTCATAGGTTTATGTTGTAAATAGAAGCACACGTTATACATAATAAGTCAGAAAAGGTTATAAAGCTGTGTATAAAAGACATTTTGCAGGATTTGTTACACAATTTCGAATCTTATAATGGATACTACACGATTTGAAGAATTTTCCTGCAACAAAAGATACGCGATCTTTCCCGTTACGTCTCTTGCCTGCTATTACACCGATCTTTTTTTTTGCTACATATGCAGCTGGTTGACCTTATAGTTCGACATGCGTGTTAGCAATGGGTATTTTTCTTCTAGTAAATATCGTGACCTGCGTCTTGTCAAGATTTTGCGTTTTACTAATTGGATGTGAACAAGTTAGAAATGTTTACCAATTGAGTATTCTTGTAACTAATAGAATCGTTGAGATTGTCTCCGGTCGAATTAATTTTAGTTCTATCTTCAAAAAGGACAGGGGATAACCTGCTGCTAGTGTTTACAATGTCATTTATATTGAAAATCAAACGCAAAGGCCCCAAGGATCGACCCTGCGGTACTCCTATATTTAGCGCACTGACAGCTGATGACTGTTTAATCCAACTCACTAAATATTTTCTTTCAAGGAGATAACTCTTTATCCACTCTTGTCAACAGCACTAACTCCATGATAATGTAATTTCGCTACCGAAATCTCATGGTTCACGCAATGAACAGCGACTTTCCCACTATCAAACCCATCAATGACATCTCCAGTAATATTTTATCAAAGCATGTTCTGTTTTCCCAAAAGCCTGGAAACCATATCGTTTTTTGGCTTAGTAGTTTATTTGATACGAAGTAGTGTATAGTTCAGCGAAAAATACTTCTTCAAAAACTTTGCTCATACCGAGCAGGTCTGACATGTGGCAATAATATTTTGTATTTTTTTACTATAATTGTATTGATTTGAACGATTATGATGGCATCGAAAAAGTTTATTATGGGAGTGACTTTTTAATTAGTTTGGTCAAGGTAGGTACAATGATCCCATAATGTACAAGAGACATGGTGTTGTACCAGGAAGACTATGGAAATAATTATTGAACGTATTTGAAATCGTTTGTGGATCAGTGATGACCTCATCATTAATAATAATTGAATCCAAATTACATTGTTTATTTTAAAAAGGAGGCTACAAATGATTTCCCAGACTTTTTCACTATTTTCTTGAGTGGCCTCAATCAGACTTCATGGAAGCGTTTTTTATGTTTAAATTCCTCTTTATGCGTGAAGGAATGCCGATTTTATCTGCGGTACAGTCTGTCCTTCTTTTTTTTCTGCTGGGTAAATATTGCTGGTGTCATCCACGGATTCTTAGCTTGTTTGGGGCAGAGCCCTTTTGTTATAAGCGGAATACGCACATCGAACAGCTAAATCGGTATGCTATAGAACTGTATAAAAGCATCATTTAAGTTAACTATGGATATTATATTATCAAAGTCGTAAGCTCTCAGCGCCTCCTTAAAATCTTGAATGTTACGGTCGGAATATTTACGATAGGTAATGAAAGTCGTAATACGGCATTCGTGAGAATTCCGCTTTTGAATAAAAATAGTGTAATGCCCGGAGACACCTGAAATGATCACAGCTGCACGAGTTATACAATTAACAAATCGATTAAAGCTGCCGATCCAGCAGCTGTACGAGTTGATTTAGTAATGGATGGGTAAAGTCGTGTAATAGGAAGTTATTACAATAGTCGGCAACTGAATTCGCTCTATGATATTGAAGCAGATTTACATTGAAATTACCCATTTATTATACACTAAATTATCAACTACTGCGATGTACTATAAACTTCATTCATTTCATGGAAAAAAATTCTAGTGATATTGCAAAAGCTTTACGGAAAGTTATACCTATTTTTTTAGTTTTGCTATCACGATAAATGTCGACAAACAGAGTTTCAATTCCTGGCCTGAAGAGAGCGAGTTCTGGTTTCGATACAACAGTCAGCTTGTTATTTACAAATAAACAAACGTCTGCCTCCCTTAATACTCATGTTTTTTGTTGTATTTCGATTGTAACACGATAAAGTATACATGTCCTGAAATATTTGCCAATTTGGGTTCCTAGAGTCCCTAGCACTGTAGGTGCAAAATGGTTTGTTAGCCTATATTGATTTGTACGCTAAGTTTTATTTTAAACTTACAAAATTTAATGTTGTGCAAGAAAAAATGTTTCTTAACGACGTTGAACGGCGAAGGAGCTGATCTACCAGAATTATTTGACACTTCGGATTATTCATTCGCATTTGCAAATCTGGATCGGCTTCGTGGAAAACGTTATTGAAGTGGTTTTCATTATCGTGCAAAGCCCGATCAAAGAAATCAATGCTTGTTAACTCGTTAATCGATTTAGAGTCTAGAGCGTTGAGGGTGAAAGTCTGGAGGATGTTTGATTATTACCAAATGAGTTGCAATTCGTATTTGTTACAATCCTATTCTAACACGAGAATAATACAATGTTGTAGAACACTCAACAAATTCTAACATTTGCAGTCATATAAGTGATTATGTCGGCAAAAGAAAAGTTGTTGATGACGTTGATGGTATTTTTTTAGTCATTTTCAAGCACGGTGAAAAAGATATGCTGCACCGACCGCAAGTTTTTTTTGCAATTACAACGAATTGTGCATTGTGCAAGAAACTCAATGCAAGAGTTGTTGGGAACGACGATAGAAAATATCTAAGAAGATGAAAATTTATTGATGAAAGCTTTTCACAAAAAAAAATGTAATGACCATCAATACAATCATTACTAACAGTCAATACAATCATTACTACAATCATTACTAATCGCTGGGGACTGGATGAGTCACAAACGTTGTTCCTCCACTGTTCACTGTTGAAGGTGATTCAACTAGCTGCGGTCCGTTGTCAGGATGGCATGCTTCACTGACTGCATATGCTTCGCCATCGCTCGTTAGCTGATGTGACGACCCAGTAGGTGTAGAGGCGCTTTTGCCTCTCGCCAGCGACGGCAGACGTTTGCAGCTGGTTGTTCAGTTGTTCAACATTTATCTACTATTGCTGCTTATTGGAGTTGAGATGTTGTTTGGTTTGTTATTGCATGAGAGATGTATGTTGAAGTTATTGGTTGTTTTGCAATGTTTGTTCTGTTGCCATTGAAGTTGTTGTCACCGTCGCGGCGGTAAGTGTCCATACTAGCGTCTTGTCGTTTCTGCCGACTGCGTTGAGGACTATGTTGAAGATGTTGTTCACGAGCAAAAAAAATCCTTACTTGACTGCAGGTTTAATTTAATTGTTTTTGTGGATGAGATTGACCAGATCTCGGTCGATGCTGTTGCTTGTTTGCGTCTCATATATTTACGTTTAAGACCATTAAAATATATAGTCTGATTTTGTGTTTTTAGCTTGCTAAACTCATCCATTTCCTTCTGTCTTTCATGAGAGTGTGTTTTGATAAACATCTTCCCGAATGAAGTTCCATTCTTGCAGAGAATTGAGTTTGTTAGCAGATCTCAGAATGTTGTTCTGGTCCTGTTCTGAATTCAATGTCGCAATAATGGGACCAGGCTCCTTGGACGAGTGACGCCGCTCACCAATGCGGGAAGCGTTGATGGACCAAGTCACTGTGAGAAAAAAACTAACAGTGCACCTGTATGCTGGATGATTTTGTCAATAAAAACTCGCAACTGCTCTAAATTTTTACCAACATCGTCTTTAAGGTTAATTATCGTGAGTTTTTTTCCTGCGACTTTTGTTGTCGAGCATATCAACTCTTTTACGTGTAACACCACAGTCTTCTTCAATGCTCTCGAGTAGTTTTAGCATTTCTACTCGTGATCCAGATCATTTTTCGAAGTCAGCAATCCGTGTGTATAGATATTCGACAGACGCTATATTGCTTCATCATGCTACCCTCGGTCATTTCTTATTGCTTCATCGTACCCTCGACAATCGTGAATCAGTTACCTCGCTTTACGACTGAAGACGCTCGGGCCGGACAAAGAAAAGCCTGGCCACGAAATTCTACCCCTGACACAGTTAAATAATGCGGGCCTGCTAAGTCCATAACAAACAAACACGACCGTGATATAGACATGACACACACATTTCGCTGTACTGGACAGATTACCCGTTTAAAACAACTGATTCGAAATTTGCCGTATAACAATGTTTAACACAGCGAAGTAAGTGACCTCCTCATAATATTTCAAGCAGAGAATGAACATAGCATCATAAACTAACCCCACGAATGTCATGCTGAGAATGAACATATCATCATAAACTCACCCCACGGCTGTCATTCAGAGAATGAACATATCATCATAAACTCACCCCACGGCTGTCACGCTGAGAATGAACATAGCATCATAAACTCATCCCACGGCTGTCATGCTGAGAATGAACATAGCATCATAAAGTAACCCCACAACTGTTTTGAAGAGAATGAACATAGCATCATAAACTAACCCCACGGCTGTCATGATTTGCAACTTGTACTTATTTTTGTGTAACTCCTTGTGAATTATCCGATGAAATGACGAGAGTGACAGTTCCTTGTCATTTGGCCTAATAGACGCACTTGGACTTTCTTGGATGCTTAGTTCTGTCGTTCCAGTTGCCTGCCAACCAGAGTGACCTTCATTAACATTGAGGAGAGTTCAATTGTTGTTGAAACTATACATTTTCATAATTTGTACTTTTGGTGGGCGACGTTCTTTGAGGAAATTGTTGCATAAAACCATTTTATAACATAATTCAAACTTTCACTTCGGTTATAAGATGTGGAGATACAAAACTCTGTTCTCTTGTTAACTGCATAATGATTGATTGATGAAAAATTGAAAGTAAATCAGTTCAATTTTCCGAAATTGGATATAACTCGCCTCGTAGATTCAAAATTTCATAGTTGTCTTAGTATTTCCTTATTTTTAATAATAAATCTTAAACAAGAAGTCCTTCAGTACGTGGATTAGGTCTCGAGAAGGCAGTGTTTTGGTTGTCTTTACTCAATAGCGTACTGTTTAAATTCTGCAATGCTTAAATTAAAATGTTTCAGATATGTGCAGGGAAAACACCTTCTAATTAAATAAAGATGGTATAAATATATTGCTTTTCAAATAAGTTATTCAATTTGGTAAATACTTATACTTTTGTGTGGGACACCAGTTAAAAACTACTCACATTAGGAGCCTCGTGGAATGTGAGTAGGAGGTCGACTACTGAGTTATAGACTCACGGGCCTCACGATCTCTCATGTAATTACTTACTCCAGTTCCCCTAAACTTGATGTTTCCATTATGGCGCCTGTTTAAAGAAACTGTGAATAGAATTTCAAGCTTGCAATTAGCACTTAAGTTCATTTGAGTGGTGTTGTACATTAAGAACTCTGAGAAGCATCCATAATCGATCAAAGTTTATATTCAAACCTGACAAGACATACAGACAGGTTTGTTAGGCCAATGTGCAACCAGATAAAAAAAAATACAACAAGACTCGCCGGTTCTTGGTAACGCGTTTGTTTCGAGATTGTCCTTCAATTTAGGCTTGTTCTGCAGGTGCTACGTCGGACCAGCAATAAACTTGTTAGTGGCTGCGGTTTAAAATTGACAATAATTTTAGCCAGCACAAATCCATGGCTAAGAAAAAGCAGTCTATTAATCTCTTAGCTATTTTTCGAAACAATACTGAAACACAAATCACAACAGATTTTATTTATTTATTACCAGCCATTGGCCCATCTCCAAAGGGCGCTTCAAATCTGATGAGTCCAAACCCCCTTCCGAATGCGCCTTGGTGTAGTTCATGTTCTAAAAGGAACTCTATTGAATCCACAGATAAGATTTATTTTATCGTGTCTGTCATCAAAATTGTTGATGGACGAGATAGAATTTGTCGCAACTTTATTTCCATTAACTAAATTAAATGTTTCATTTCAGAGACCGCTTGTACGAATCGTCTTATGATGTGGGAGCATGCTATAAATATGGTAGAGAAAACTCTCAGATTGCTTACTCTGTATTACTACCGAACATCCAGGAGGAGGAAAAATACAAGTGTTGGATGGTTACTCTACGCTATTACAGTTCGAATTCTCGCAGTGATTGGCTCCTTACAAATAACACCGATGTTCAACACAACATCTGTAGCCTACTACACGTATTTTTTGATGGAACTGATCAGCTCCTCGTTAGAATTTGTTTCGGCACTTCTTTTATTCGCAAAAAGTTTTCAACTAGCCTGTGTGTTTCACATGCTCAAATTTTGGCCTAGGAATACGTTTAATTCAGACAATGACAAACCAAACACTACCACCAGCTTCCCGTTCGACATTTTCTGCTTGTTATCGACGATCAGCGCTTTTGGTACCTCAGCCATCCTCTATCACGACAACTTCTCGGTTTCTCTGCCTCTTTGGTATCGAATCTTACTTTTCACGAGCGTAATGATTACGGCGCCTGGCAACACGATGGTCCTCGTGACATTCCGGTGGTTGTGTCTCGTCACGATAAGGACTTTGGAGACGATGAAAGACGACTTCGTTAAAAAGGTGTACGATGGGCACAACTGCACGTTCAAATTTCATGTGGTCAGTGCCAAACGACACTCCGATGTAAGAGATTTCGCATGGAGTTTCGAACGATTTTTGGTTCAGGTGAGTTTTTTCCAGTTAAATAGAGAAAGACGTTAGAGGGTAAGTCGTGAGCAACTGAGGCAGTTCGGTCTTTATTGAAGGACTGTGCAAGAAAATTGTGGGCTTGGATCGCTTGTGTGATGTATAGACACATTGATACTATCAAACTACGAGCTATCCAATTAATCCGGCTCCATCAAATTTTAAACCGAGCAACTCGACGGACAATTGTTTTCTTCCCGGGCAAGCTAGGGCCATGAGCTTCTATTTAAAAGTCTCTTCTCAACAATAGTCATTAGTTAAAACCAAAAAAATCATTGTTGCAAATGATGCTCATTTTCAAAAATATTTTAGGTATGGTCGCTCGTCTCCACAGCTTTGTTCGGTAATTTGATACTTCCAGTTGATATAACAAGTGAATAACGAATGAAACACTAAGGAGATCGAATAAACGTGAAGGAAATTTGAATCTTTTATAATACTGTTTCGAATATCTTTGCAGATATCCTTGTTGCAGGAGAAGTTGGCAGCCGTGTTCGGTTGGAGCCTATCAATGCAGCTGTTGGCATGTCTGCTCAGAGTGACATTCGTCAGCTTCGCCTTCATTCTCACTGGAGACGTGATCTGGATATTCCTCTTATCACTTCCACTTCTAATGCTCTGTGTGATCTACAACTCGGGTCAAATCTACATCAACAAGGTTGTGATTCAGAATATTACAAAAAATTCTAGTGTTCGGATCATTTTATTTTCATTCAAAGCACGGTAGGATGACACATTATGTTACGATCTATCCAGATGATAAGAAATAGTGCGGATAGTTCAACCGGCATGGAACAGTGAGCCAGTTGCAGTGGTAGAAGATGTGCTGATCATATATTTTAGAGTGAGACATGCAAAATTTTCATTACGAAGGGAAAGGATGTGGCGAGAATTCTTCATTTGCAATCCAGAGTTTCTATGATGACATCGCTCAACGGGAAGCTCACAATTACTTGCGTCAAAGCTCCGGTGGAGATGCCTCTTAATCTAATATAATCTATAATTGCAGCAGAGCATGTGTCATAGTAGGAAGCGAAGTGTGTGATTGGTTCGAAGTGAAAGTTCAGCTTCACATGGAGTGAGTGGCCAATATATATTGTTGATGTTTAGTGTTGTTAGGAACAAATGGGCGGATTAAATGGTAGTCAGTTGCTCTTGGTATGATATGGCCCTGAGAAGTGGTGTAGGGAAATGCCGGAGTTCGTAAGGATGTGTGAGAGCAGGTAACCGCAAGTTAAAGCAGGTAGAAGTGATGTTACAAGATATTCGTATAAATGCCGAAGCGAAAGGAATAAGTGTCCGCCTAACTGGAGAGGTATTTGAGTGCACTCATGTGGAGAAGACTGGGCAAGGGGAAATTGAGGTTAACTTTAGAGCGAGGAAAGGGTACAAAATATTTGGTGCACGGAGGAGTATAATTAGCTGTAGAACAAAGGGTGTGAAAGCAAAGATTAGGTAGGGTTGTATGCGGGGGCAGTTGTTTCAACTGTGCTCCACAAGTCCGAGACGTTGGGGACGAAAGCAAAAAAGAGAAGAAGGTGCAATGTTTTCGTGATGAACGTTTGAGATGGATGGCAGGAGTGACGCGGTGGGGTAAGATCAATAATAACGTTGGGCGAATTAGTTGGCGGGCGGTGAGGAAGTTAGAGGACTAATTGGATTCACGTGTACAGAGGTGGTTCGAACCCATGGTGACGATGGATGATGGGAGGGGAGCCCAGCGTTCGCGCTAAAATTATTTCCGCACACGCGCACTATCGCTACTTCACTTCACCTCACTGTCATAGCCGGACACTGTCATAACCGCTAAAAATCTTTCATCACACGGGCTTTCGACCTAAACGATGTTTTAGCCCACACACATTTTCCGCCACTTCAAAATCTGTCACAGTCATATCTGCCACTGTTTTTACACATGAACAGGCGTTTCAACTTATTGGTTATCACTTTGATGAAACTTCAATAAAAAAAACTTCAAAAAACGGCATTACGTACCCTAGAAATATACGTATGTTTGCCCAGCGGGTTAGAAATACGCACCTTTGCCCCGCGGGTTAGAAACACGTAACCTAGGTTAGGTTAGGTTGGGTAGGAAAAGTTTCATTAAAGTGAAAGCCAGTAAAATGGTACGACTGGTGGCTAATTCTGACGTGGTTGAAACAGAATTTAGCCAGAATGTAGTGGCAGATATGACAGTGGCTGGTGTGACTGAGGAATGCTATTAATGTTCGCTGTTAAAAAATGGTACCGTAGGTAGGTAGTCGGAACAACTTGTGGCCGATAAGGCAGTTAGTGGAGATGAAAGGGGCTGATCTGACGTTAGCTATAAAAGAATTTAGCGCCAGGGATAGCGACCCGATGGGAGGTTGATGAAACGGGGGATGCAGGCGGAAGAGAATGAGGAAAATTCTTATGTCGGAAGACCCAATTTTAGGTGGATGGATGGTGCTAAGCAGCCTTCAGAAGGTGAGACATCAGTGCGAAAGTTGCGAGAGAGCTTGCATAGATAAGCGTGAGTGCATAATGATTGTGAATGGATGAGCTTTTACACAGCTGCGAGCGCTTTTTCGGTGCTGTTTCCTTAAGAAATAGGATGTGCGTGGGTGAGGGAGGGTCCGCAGCTATGACGCACTTTAGGTATACCAGTAAAAGCTATTGAGCCCTGCTGCTGGGACTGATTTTGGACCTCACTTCTGACCCCAAGATTGTAATGCAGGGTCCAGTTCGGACCCTGGAGCACTTAAGGGCTAAGTTTGACGTGTGTGTCTGTGTGTGTGTGCACAGGAAGAGAGTAAGGTGGCTTCGCCGTC
>SDVV010006570.1:0-18349 GCA_016164225.1 Gammarus roeselii
AATTACATACATGCTTACACACACATCCCTACAAATAAATTAAACTTCATCAGCCTAGTCAAAATCTAAAAATTCCTCGTACATCAGATCAGCAAGGGCTTGCTTATAGCGAGTAATATCTGTCAACTGCACTATGTCAGCAGGCAAGCCATTCCACACACCAACACATCTCACACTGAAGGACCTACTGCGGACATCAGATGATCGATGAGGAAACGCCAACTTCAACCCATGACCTCTAGTACCAACTCTCGGAGCCAAAGAAAACATAGCTAGCAAATCCTCTGAGTTTCCAGGGTGGGTTCATTCACCCATTGGGTAAGGCAAATTGAATTGAAACATTTCAGGAGCTCATGGTCAATAGGAGTAACATAATAATCTAAAATATTTCGATTCCATTTAATAGATGGTAGGTTAAAATCCCCCA
Organism: Gammarus roeselii; assembly: GCA_016164225.1. Taxonomy (NCBI): domain Eukaryota; kingdom Metazoa; phylum Arthropoda; class Malacostraca; order Amphipoda; family Gammaridae; genus Gammarus; species Gammarus roeselii. The sequence continues at coordinate 428 of SDVV010006570.1, forward strand.
TAATGAGAACTTCCCTGTTATCACAGAAGTCCGCCATAAAACTGATCAGTCTAGAATTTTCCAGAAGACCATATGATGGAGGACGATAAACCACCAAACAGAAGACATCCACATCTGTAAAGTGGACAGCAGCTACATTGGCAGTGGAGTTTGACTATCAGATGTTTCAACGATTTAGCCATGTAAATACTGACACCATGCTTCTGTGATAAGCCATCAGTATCACCGCGGATAATATCATAGTCTGGAATGTCAACAAAAGAAGATGGAATACTAGGCAACAGCCATGACTCCGCAATTCCAACAACATGAAGCTTAAACCTGTTAATATGAGCGCTAAGGATATCAATTTTATTCATCAGAGAGTTCAAATTCACGAAGCCCAAATTTAAAATGTTATACTCATCCAACTGATGCTTTAGGTTGAACTGCCTGGGGAAGGAATCAAGGAATTTAAATGTGGAAATTTTCTACCACCTCTCCCCCTCCAAACCATCCTGCCTCTCTCATTTGAGGAGCCTGCAACTGCACTGGCTCCAATCGCAGAACTACACAGAGGAGGAAAAACTTCAACATTGAGCTTTAGGTAATCAACAGTCTGACTGAAAACACAATTCACAGAGCCACCTTCACCTCCAGAAGAGGCACCCTGCATGATCGATCACCTGGCTAGAAATGACACTCTGCTTAGGAACACTTGTCTTGCCTCCAGCTCTACCAATCTCTCGGGCTGCTCTCCTGGACTGCAGCTCCCGCCTTTGACTGAATGTAAGATCCCTGTGGATGAACACATGTTCAAGTTCATTAGACTGTTTCAACATATTTACTGATGAGAGCAGAGTATTCCTCTGATCCAGGTCACCAATCTTAGCTCTATACAAACCCGAGTCTCCAATTTGTGAAAGATTACTCATTACAACGTTGTTTAAATTTAGAAATCCACAAATATCTGAGAACACTCCCAAAACCTGAGCAGGGCTGCTTCCTCTTAGCCCTCTAATGATAATAGACTCTTTTCTTTTGGCCTGCTTCTGAATTTTCTAGATTTCCATTCTTACCTCACCCGAGTCCACAAGTTTAGAGTTCTTTACCTGCAATTGCTTCTCTATGATGTCAATGACATCACAACGAGATAACATAGTTACCCGCCACACAAACAGCCATCACCAGCTTCAAACCATCCTCAATATTGCAAACTTGAGAAGCAAGCTCACTAATCAACAGGTTCAACTGAGAGAACAGCTGGACCTGATTACTGGACAAATCTGCAGATTGCAATCCTGAATTTCCCTTTGCACGACAGCTGCAGCAACAAAACTGTAAGGCCCCAGCATCCTCATCGACCAGACATCTGATAGCTGATTCGAATCCACATTCCACACACAAGAGCAGTAGTCCAAGATGGGCCTTATATGAGTTACAAACAAAGACACCATGATAATAGAACTCCTGTAGACAGAAGAACGGAGTAGATTGGTTGCCAGAGTGGAAGCATTTCTAACAACACTCTTCACATGGAGATGAAATTGCAACCTTGATTCAACAAGCACTCCCAAGTCCCTGCAGGAATCAGCAAGCTCAAGTGCCACGCCATTCAAATTAGAAGCAATTCCATCATCAAGCTGCTTTGATTGAAGACGACCTCTGTAAAGACGCATGAAGACATATTTGGCAATGTTCAGAGAGAGATTCCATGACAAGAAAATAGACTGCACCAAATTAAGATCTCTCTGCACAGAAAAAACAGCCAAGCAAACTGCTTGTACTTCGCGAGGGAAGCTCAAAGAAAGTTTGAAGTCATCAGCGAAAGCTTTCGACTTGCAAGCCACTCCTGCTGCAACATGATTAACATACAGCAGAAACAATAACGGGCCCAGCACAGAACCCTGGGGTACTCCACTTGTTGCCTCCCTAAAGTCACTGACAATTCCCCCCACAGAAACACACATTTGCCACCCAATCAGAAAACTACAATTCCAATCCAACAATCCACCATGAATACCCACACACCTTAGTTTGGCCAACAAAACAGAATGATTGACAACATCGAATGCCTTGGAGAAATCCAGAAAGACCACATCCACCACCATTCCATCATCCACCAGATCAGCAACCTCACCCTAAGTAAGCAACGGTTGATCATCCGTGCTCCTTCCCACCCTGAATCCAAATTGGCCGCTTGACAAAATGCCAGAATCTTCCAGAAAAGACATCACCTGCGACACAATAACCGGCTCCAGAATCTTACAACATACAGAAGTGAGACTCACAGGTCGATAATTGAGAGGGTTGCTTCTTGCAGCAGACTTGAATAAGGGAACAAAATGAGATTCCTTCCAGGCCCCCGGCAAAACTCCCTGGCCCAATGACTTCACAAATATGAAAGACAAGGGCAATGACAGCTGCCAAGAACATTGCTTTAAAACACTAGGGTGGATACCATCAGGTCAAGGGGCAGAAGATAAATCCAAATTGACCAGAATCTGGGAGACCAGCTGTCATGTCTCACAAATTTTTGCCAAATTTTCCAGGAAAAAATTGATTCGGGGAAGGGCCGGCAGGATGAGCATCCACAAAAACAGACGAAAAAGAGTCCACAAACAGCTGACTCATGTCGCTCTGATTAGCAATAATCTCACCAGATGGAAGCTTCAGTAGACCAACAGAAGGACAGCCCTTTTTTCTTTTTCTGATATAGGAGTGAAATATCTTGGGAGCAACAGAAAAGTTGTTGGCTTGTTCCTGTTCATACAACCACTGGCTGTGCCGATAAAAATGTCTGTACTCAAAATTGAGCCTACTAAACTTCCCCAAGGACACCATCACCTCCTCATGCTGCCTACCAAGCTCCCTCCTCAAAAGCTTGTACTGCGCCCAAGCCTAAGATGTACTGATCATTAGCTCCCTTGGAGGGCCCCGCCACTAGCTTGTCCGCGAAGCAGTCTCGAGTGGGAACAAACCTTTCAACAAGCAAATGGATAACTGACTGAAACAAACTATAATTTTCATCCACAGTGCCGTACAAGAACTTATAATGCCAGGCAACGTCAGTCGAAACCTCTCTCATACATAATCTTCACAAGACCGCATAACCGATCCAAAACCAGAACCAGGATCAACTGGAACCTCATCCATCTGAAAACAATAGTCGACCAAGACAGGGACATGGTGGCACCCCGGGAGAGGAGGCAAAATTGCCACAGATGACACCTGATCTTCCTTTGTAGTCGGCACCAGATCTATCAAAAATGGTGCCCGAATCAATAAAAGTACTTTTCCTCACCCACTGAGTGAATCCAAGAGCAGCAAAACAATCAAGAAACTACAAATCAACTGGAGGCATATAATTATAAAAAATGTCAGCAGACCAATCCAATAAAGGCAAGTTGAAATTGCCAAGAACAACAACTTCCGTACTAACACAAAACTCCAGCAGGAATTCTATCAATTCAGCATTCTCCTCAGCCAAATAGGAGGGTGGATGGTAAGCCACTAAAACTGAGAGATCATAATCCAGGAGAGAAATGGCAGCAACATAGGGAAAACCTACTTCAACCGGCTCAAACTTGAAATTGTTTGCAACATATTAACAAACTCCATGCTTCTTTACTTCCCCCCCACATCTCCCCTCACCAGCCGAAACTCGGCCAAATCAACAAAGGACAACGATACCAATGTAGTCAACCACGACTCACACACTTTCCAACTGCAAGTCGTACTGCTTCACCATATGACCGACATAAGGGATCTTATTCATAAGGGAATTCAAATTTACACAGCACAACCGCAAAATGGTGAAATCCATTTGAAAAGACTGCCTGGCTAGTTTAAAACACCATCCTCATGGCCACCTGGAGTTCCACGACCACCACCACCACCAGGACCACGGCCACTCCCGGCACCACAACCGCTTCCTCGGCCGCCAGCACTTCCACGGCCGCCAACACTCCTTCGACTGCCAGCACCAACTTAGCCGTCAGCATCCCGGCGGCCACCACGGCCCGTCGCCACGGCCACCTCAACGTCCCCAACGCGACCGCCAACGGTTCGACCACCACCACCCTGACCAGTGCCGACACCAGCCCCTCGCTCAGCAGCAGCTGCCAATAACTCGCTCCTCTCTCCCCTATCACCCTCTGATGCAGTGAGAGCCTGCCTCCTAGCCAGCAACTCACCCCTTTGCCTGTAAGTAAAGTTTTTCTGGATAAAATGGCTCTTAAAACCATCCAAGCTCCTCAGCCTAGGAGCTTGGGACAATAAGTTGTACCTGGAATCATCATTGACCACTTTTGCTCTGAACAAACCGGTAGCACCAATCTTGACCACGTCAGACAGATCAACATCAACGCCCAGGACACAGCATACTTCATGAAATTTTGCTTCCACCAGCTCAACAGTCTCACAATCAAAACCTCTCAACATAACTGAGCACTTCCTTTTCTCCCTATCATTTAGCTCCCTCACTTCCTCAATGACGTCCCTCCTAAGCAACCCAGCGACAGAGGAACTATCAGTGCCACGGCCGCCCAAACGACCAGTCTGCTGACTTCCCTGAGTAGACTCACAACTGCACTTACTCTTTGCACCCACCATCACACCTCTAGCTGCCCCACCAACGTTCCAACTGCCACCAGCAACTGCAAAAACGACCCCTGAAGATGATCGACTGTCACCAAATTATCCTTGCAGCCTCAACAATGACAACAGATATACCTAGAACACCAGATGAATCGGACAGAACAGCACCTATCAAACTCCCTTCGATACCCAAATACATGGTCTCGAAGTGAAAACCTCTCTGACAGACACCACAAAAAAACAGGCTGATCACTCAGCTTGGTATGACAAAAGCCACACGCCGACCCAGCGCCCGCTACAGCAGCCCAGCTGTCCACAAGACCACCGGCACGCCCAGCACCCAGCCCCCCACAACCCTGCACACTCACGCAAGCAGAGCCGCCAGACGCCACAGCAGACTGCAAAGGCGCGAACGGCGAATCCACAGGAGGCGCAGCTGAAGCCGACGACGACGGCGAGCTGCGCTGCTCAGAAGCACCTGCACCCCCAGGAGTAGACCGCAGCGAAGAAGACGCACCATTGCGAGGAGTGACAGCCCACAGAATTGCTCTCTTCCGCACCTCCAAGGCCAAAATTTCTCTCCTGCTGAACTCCTCCAGGGCCTGGATCACTGACCCCACCAAGCTTATGCAGGAAGTATTGCAATCTTCACACAGGTCCAGCACTGCTGTACAACCACCGGGCCCCACACTCCTGCCAGAGCACTCCTCAATGCGGCTTGAGTCAAGCTCCACCCACTCCTCACGACTCTTCCCACACCCATCATAGTGAACCTTCACTCTTCCTTCGCGGAGGTCAACCACCTTGACATCGTACATCCTGCTATCCCTTCTATCACGACACCTCAACACTCTTTCAAATAAACAGGCGTCCCTCCAACCAACGCACATCCCGCTCCAAGCATCACACCGCAGTAGGTATCAGAAGTAATTGACACTCTCTTGAAAGGTTTTATTTTCAGTAGAAAAAAAAACTACTACGTCGAAAAAAATCACAATAGAAGCGGTATCATCCGGTAAAACACTAATCAGTATGTGTTCTCTTAAAAGCTTTTATTTTCAGCAAAAACTACCGCATCAGAAAAGTTTTTTTTTTCACAATAAAAGCGGTATCATCAGGTAAAACAGAGTTAGTACACAGCACGGGAACAAGCAATAAATACATACAAAATAACTCAAAAAATATGTAGCTAACCTAGAAACTTCCTATTAACAGTGTGTATAGCTACTGTCTCGACCATAAAGCCCCAAAAGTTTCAACATTCTATCAGTAGCTGTTTAGCTGAGGGCATATACGAACACCCTGGAGCATGGAGGGGTTTTAGAGGGCGTTGAACGGCATTATGAGTTTCTGTATGGCACTGTGGAGGAGAATTGTAATATGTTTGTCAATTCTCCATTCACTTGTAGACAAGTTTGTTCCCGCTCGAGACTCAGCTTCACGACCAAGCTGGTTGCAGGGCCCTCCTAGGGAACCGATGACCAGTAGATCTAGGGCTTGGGCGCAGTTTAGGCTTTAGAGGGGGGAGCTTGGTAGGCAGCATGGGGAGGTGTTGGCGTCCTTGCAGAGATTTACTGGGCTCAATTTTGAGTACAGAAAATTTTCACGCCGCAGCCAGTGTCTGTATGAGCAGAAATTAGCAGACAATTTCTCTGTTACTCCCAAGATGTTTCACTCCAATATTAGAGGAAAAAAATAAGGGCTGTCCTTCTGTTGATCCTCTGAAGCTTCCTTCTGGTGAGGTTGTTGCTGGTCAGAGAGTCATGAGTCAGCTGTTTGTAAACTATGTTTTATGTCTGTTTTTGTGGATACTGATCCTGCAGGCCCTTCCCAACATTATTTTTTTCCTGAAAAATTTAGTGGGATTTGTGTGACTAGACTGTTAGTTTCCCAGGTTCTGGGTGGTTTAGACTCATCTTCTGCCTCTGGACCTGATGGCATTCACCCTGGTGTTTTGAAGTCATGTTTTTGGCAGCTGTCATTGCCCTTGTCTCTGATTTTTGCAAAGTGATTAGGCCTGGGAGTTTTACCGGAGGCCTGGAAGAAATCTTGTGTTCCTATATTCAAGTCTGGTTCAAGAAGTAACCCTCTCAATTACCAACCTGTGAGTCTTACTTCTGTTAGCTGTAAGGTGCTGGAGCAGGCTATTGTGTCCCAGGTGGTGTCTTTTCTGGAAGATTCTGGCATTTTGTCCGAGGGTCAATTTGGATTTAGGGTGGGAAGGAGCACCGAAGACCAACTTTTGCTTACTTATGGCGAGGTTGCTAATCCGGTAAATGAAGGAATGGTTGTTGATGTGGTCTTTCTGGATTTCTACAAAGCGTTTGATGTTGTCAGTCCCTGGTTTTGTTGGACTAACTGAGATGTGTGGGTATTCCAGGTGGACTGTTGGATTTGATTCGTAATTTTCTGATAGGGAGGCGAATGTGTGTTTCTGTGGGGGGAGTTGTCAGTGACTTCCGGGAGGTGACAAATGGTGGGCCCCAGGGTTCTGTGCTGGGTCCGCTCTAGTTTCTGATATATGTCAATCATGTTTCAGTAGGCGTGGCTTGTGAGAGGAAGGCCTTTGCTGACGACTTGAAACTTTATTTGAGTTTCCCCCGGGATGTATAAGCAGTCTGCCTGGGTGTGTCTTCCGTGCAGAGGGATCTGGACTTGGTGCAGTCTGTGTTGTTGTCATAGAATCTCTGCTCATGTTTGTGGAATGAGGGATATTTGGGGGATCTGAGACTGTTGGAGTCTGCAGAGGAGGTGGACCAGGGAGATTGATGGGCTGGGTAGAGTAGACTAAGGTGAGCGGCTCAAAGCAATGCAGTTGTTTTCTGTGAGGGGGAGGTTGTTGCGTTCTGATCTTGTGAAGTGTTGAAATATTTTTCATTGTTCTGTTGATTCAGGTTTGTCTGCTCTGTTTGAGAGAACTCCGGATGTTGGCACACTTGGGCATTCTTTCAAGCTGGTGATTCCTCACTGTCAGACGGACTTTAAACGTAGATTCTTTTATTCTTGCTGTGTGCAGATTTGGAACCGGCTGCCCGCTGATGTGATGCAGTGTGATTCACTTCGCGGCTTCACGAGGGCCCTGGTGGAGGAGTTGGGGGCAGTGTCGTATGAGTTTTGCTAGACTCAATTTGATGTGATATTGTGGCTTTGTTTGTGTTGCTGACAGTTGTGTGCAGTTGTTGACTGTCTTCATTGTTTTGTTTTCTTTGGACTTATTGAGCGCATTCCGACCAGCGTCCTGCTGCAGTGCTTGTGCCGTGCGCTGAGGTGTACTGCCTCCCATGCCTGCGTGTTCTGTTGGCAACGCTGTTGGGGCTGTGGGGGGGGCTGCAAATGTGAGATTTTAATATACCAACAATTGACTGATCCTCGGACCTAGTTGATGGCTACATTTGACCAATTGACATGCAATTTTTAGATTGTTTCTCATCTCTTGGACTACTGCAGTGGGTTTTGGAGCCCACATTGCTACCGTCTGACAATATACTGGATTAGGTTCTTTCATCTGAGGAGGATCGTGTTGGTGAGGTGTCTGTTCTGCCGCTCTTGCCTAGCTGTCATCATTCTCCCGTTATTTTTGAGTATATCTTCAGTGGAGAGGAGCGGGAGCGTTGGGTTGAGGGGAGAGGCGTTCTTGGCGCGGGGGGAAATACGCCAGAATTTTGCAGGCTCTGACTCAGGTTGATTGGGGTTTAGAGTTCAGCTACTTCTCTGTGTCAGAAATTTTTTGTTCCTGCAGTCAATTTTGATGTCCCTCATTGAGAAGTTCATACCCCTCACGCCTGGTCGTTCCGGCCCTCCATGTTCTGTCAGGGCTCACACCGCTCTAGCCTGAGAGAGATCGGAGGCATGACGTGACTACAAGCGGGTCAGGAGAGTGGAGAGCCGCAGTTCCGCAAGTGCTCCTGAGAGGCTACGCATATATGTTGCACTGAATAGGACCTAGAGAAATTTTTCCACTGAGTCCTGAAAGAAGTATGAGTCCAAGTTACTAAACAGACCTGATAACCGTAAGCTGAGACATAGTGAGATTTCCTAGGAGAAGTTAAGTCCACTAAATTGATAGTGTCTCTGCCCAAAGGCATTAGTGGGGGGACTATTGGTTAATTAAAAGTAGTGAGGTGGAAGAATATCTTTCTTGGATGATTATTCATGAATGTTGAATAGACAATTGATACATCCTATGGGATTATGAGTTGGGCAAACCTTTCAATGGTGATGAAATTATTCATGATTTGATTTAGGCCTTTAACTATAATAGTTATAATTATCTGTAAATACTTATCATCAGCTATCTTTGATGCAATATGCTAATTACAGTTGGTAATTGTTAATAACTAGCTGCATTCTGTAAACTAATATACTTATTCCTGTATATATCAATAATTTACTTAGTGTTATATATCTGCACACACCCTCAAGGGCTTCTATTATGGAAGATCCAAAACAAACAAGTAGGATGTAGTTAGAAGCAGTGGTTTTTGTGACCAAAAACCAAGGTACAGATGTAAATGACGATGGCTGATGCATATTCATGTGGCAATCCATCTTGTGACATGGTGGTACATGGATGCTGATTTTTGGAGAGAGACTTGTTGTGGACATTACTAGAGAAGAGGTGCAGGTGGTGGTAGAGGTGATGAAAGGAGGGAAAGCCTCCGGTTTAGATGGCGTTACGATTGAGTGCCTGAAAGGGAGTTTCTAACCTTTTCCCTTTGCAGCCTCCTCCAGAAGCGCCACTAGCCAGAGAGTTGCAACAGAGCCAAGGGAAGCCAGCACAGCCATGCACGCCAGCCTGATGAGAACAGCTATGTTAACACAGGTATAGGAACTGGTATTAGGAACTGTATAAATGACAAAAAATATATAGATAAATTATAGAACGGTACACAGTACAACGGAGAAGCACATGAAGGTGCAACACACCCTGACACACACCACAACCCATCACTCCAGCACCACAATGATATCAAGGGAAAAAAACGTTCAACAGAAAAGCATGCAGATGCAACACGCTCAGGTACACACAAACACACCCACACATCACAACCCCCCACTACAACAACACCAAGACACAGAAACACCCATCACTAAAAAAATAAGAAGAAAAAATAGAGGGGGGGGGGGAGCAAAACTGCCTACTAGGAGGTGGCGCATCTGGCAGACCAATCCCAAAGTTAAGATACCATCGTGTTACAGAAGGACCTCTCCAAACCTACACAAACTCAAACAGAACATCACCCAGAAACTTTGCAAGGAACCCATTGAATGCAGTCAGGGAATCAAATTTCACCACAAAACTTGGAAGGCTGTTCCACAACTGAACACATCATGCTCCAAAGAATCTCTTCTTGATGTCGGTATTGCAAGCTGGCTGGCATCAGAAGCTTATAGGGATGGCCTTGGGTTTTCACATTGTTATGGGTAGGTTGTATGATAAATTCCCAAATCCCATCTGCAAAAACGCCAAATTCATTTCTGATATTCAGTGGCCAAAATATGTAAATATACTGCAGGTAATATTATAGGCCGCCGTGGCCGAGTGGTTAGCGTATCCGACTGCAGTGTCAGCCTCTGGTGCTGCATGTCGCGAGTTCGAACATCGGCAGGGACACGGCGGTCTTGTGGCGGGGAGATTAGGCGCCTCCCCCCTCTGTGTCTGCCTAACTTAGCCACCCCCCTAACTAGGGGGAAACGGCTGTATGTCTATGTCTATACAATATGAAGGAAAACAATATCCTACTCTACATGGTACACCAGCACCTAATCCCAACTGTAAACAACTACAGCTGATATTCAGGGAAAATGTTGAGGTCACCTGCCAAAGGCAAATTATTACCCTTATTGCAGAATTATTTGCATACTGCTGATTTAATCCAGCTCTGCGATTACTGCTGCAGTACAATACCAAATAAATAGCAGATGTATTCCATACTGAAGGTGTTGGTTGTTCCAGGTAAACCAACCAATGTCACCTAGTAAATAAATAATGAGCAATTAATAGTCAAATGGAGCTAAATATCACTATGTTGAATAGCAAATAATAAATAATTATGGTACTGAACACCAAGTTGGTTTCAGTGTGAACCATGCAGTATATCAGAGCTCAATCTAATTTTGTCAGCAATCAGATTTATCTCTGATGAATACCAACAGTAGCTAGCTATAGCATATGCTAAACCAGTAATAATATTTATTTTAGCAAAATAATATTGATTCAGTTGTAAACCAGATATTATGTTGGGTCTCAGGTATTTATAGCACTAGGAACTCTGAGTATGATGCCACTACGTAACTAAATTATTCATGACAATATTAGGCTTATTTAATAAATGCAATTTTCTTATATTATGGTACAATAATTGAAATTATGCTACAGGTGGAAATATGCTATCTTCTGTGATGTGCTATTGATGAATATATGGCATAAATACTGAAATTAGGCCATTTGTGGAAATGTGCTAATTTGTGTGGTGATATGCTTTTGTCAATGCGGTGACAGGCCTAAAAGCTTGTATGCTAAGCTGTCAATGCCATGACAGGTCTAAAACATACACAGCTACCTTGTCAATATAATGACACTTCAGCTTAAAAGCAGGTCTAAACTAGTCTTATTAATAACTGGGTCAATTTAATAACCTTAGTAACTACTAACTTTATTCACCCAACTAGTACCAATATGATCTCAGGACACTATGGCTGTCTAGGACCTTAACTGCTGCAATATGGTGGTGAAAACACAGGAAAACTCATAGCAAGGGGTCACTTTATGTTGGTGATACTGAATAAAAGTACTTTGATGAATATATCACAACATACATACCTGCTGGTCCACCAGCAGCCTAAGCAAAGTTGGTTTTCATTTTCAGGACCATATTCAGCAATTCGCAAGAATGAGACCTACCAAAGAACCACAAGTAGAAATGTTTGAGAACAGTGATCTATCTGTTAAAGACTAGACTCTCAGACAGAAGAAGTAGCTACCTTCTCTTCAATCAATTGAAGATAGAAGAATGGTAAATGATGGAAAACTACTGATGAAGGTGATAGCTGTCTCCAGCTACTTTGAATGAGTGCAAACAACTGGATAATTGATAGTAGGCTTCCTAATCAAGAATATCCGAATTGCTTTCTAGCTCATACCATTAGCAGTCAACCAATGATGCAGCGGTGTCTCTAGCCTATGGAGCCCCTAAAGCTGTTCCTGTTCCTTTACAAAGAAATGTGGACAATCATTTGGGATTGAGTGCAAGAACCCAAGTGCCTTGATCATATATTTACAGGGACATTATCTCCAGCCTTTAGGCTATTGCACAACATGTGGTGGACAGGTCACAATGTTGCACCCAGCCTACAGCTATGAGGCTCTTCTCTAGAGAGACCTAAAGCCGATTGCACCGCACTAGCTTATGCAACCTAGTCCTAACAACTGAAAATAACAGGTGTACACGTTGTGGGGCTCAGACTTGGAGACTTGAAGCTTGGAGACTTGGACTTTGGAGATTTGGAGGCTTCTCTGCAAGCCGCAAGAAATGGTCATCCAAATGGGAAAATACAATAATTCCTGACCTAGAATAAATGAATGAAAGAGATTATCTCTGATGATAACAGGTCATCACCAAGATGGTAATAACCCCTACTCAAAATGACTGTGAAATACAATTCATTGTGCATTTCAGGGCTTTTATAATACATGATGAAATAATTACTTTCAAAATGACTTGTCCAACATGGCAGAACATGGAATGGGTCAAAATCTATGAGCAATGAATAAATAAGACTATTAATAAGAAAGAATGAATGATACTATAATTAATTTTATGATTATCATTGTTCTGTGTATCACCTGACTGGCATGAATTTGATAAGGAGTCAAAAAACTTCTCTATGGATGCTTCAAATAACTATGAAAGTGGACCTAGCTAATAGATACAAGTTGATTGCTTACCTTTCTCTCTTACTCTTAGTGCTGAGTAAAAGGTGGAGGACACTGCGGGTTGCAGGCCTCTACATGCAAAATCCTCAGGTGACTTGATTGGTGGTGATGGTTGGAAATGACAGGCAGGCAGGCACAATAGGCAGGAGGAAAAGCTATATCTGTAAACTAATAAGCAGTCAGTTCTGCAGTCACTAACCTGGGACAGAAAAGAGACATGGGTTAGAGGAAATGTGGGATGGCCAAGTACAAAAGTAATTGGGCACTCCGCAACAACATCAGGAGTAATTGTTGAGTTGCTGGTGATGCTACTGTATCTGTGTTCTCTAGTCGATGTGGTGCCAAATGTGTGGTGCAGTGCTTGCATTGTTCCGCTGTACAAGGGCAAAGGAATAAACACAAGTGCTGCAACTCAATAGGTATCAGTTTATTATGTGTGGTTGGTTAGTGAGGGTTTACGTGTTGGTGTGGTCTATTTGTATAAATGAGGCCGATACAATTAGTCGTACATTGTTTAAGCATGCCGTGAGTTGAAACATTTCCGGAGACTGAGGATGATTTGTCGATGACTTGATGCAGCGCTGGCTGCTGGTTTGACGTTTGGTGCCAGAAGGACATTGACTCCAGTGCACTAGAAAACCTTGACACTCTAATCTAATCTAGTCGTACATTGGCAGCACTGCGGTGCAGCTGACTATGAGACTATGCCAGCATGCTGGCCTTTCATATCAAACTTCACAAACCTATAAACTTCAAGTCTCATCCATCCATTTGTGATCACTGTAATCACAGCCATTGACTGTGTGTCTTCAAGAAGTCCAATTTCAAAATTATTGATTCACAAAAGGGCTAAGTTGTGTGAGTGTGAGCGTGTGAGGGTGTGAGGTGCGCCTTGCCGTCGGCCACCCCCCTTTCTGGGGGATGCGGCCTAGTGTCTGTATCTGTATCTGTACAATCTGGTCCTGCCTGTGATCTTAGACTTCTTGAATCCCTTCATATTCTCACCAATTATTCCGACCTTAATGATACTTCTTCTGCACCATTAAATATAGTTCATCGTGATCCTTGAATTTTGTTTGTCAATAATTATCTTAGTTTGTATTGTTTCAAGTTTAATTTTGTTTTCTAATTAGTTTTAATCTCATCAGAATTGTATTGATGATGTGTGGAGTAACACAAAATGTTGACCATGGCATTTAGATGAATATTTTTAGTAAATTTGTTTTGAAAATTCTGCACCTGCCAATTCTGCACCTCTAGCTATCCTATTTTTATAAATATTAACCTGAATGAGCATTGTGAGCGTGGCTCTCTTATGTGTTTTTTGCCTGGACTTAGGATTTGGTGGGGCGCACTGGGGGTCTAGGGATGGCCATCTTATACATCTAATTGCCAACGTATGGCCCACTGGTTGCAAGTTCATCTTCAGTATCTTTGGCGTGTAACCCCATTTCTATGAAGCCCACCGCTGTTCAGGAACTGTCTCAAGTCTGTGAAAAGGGCAATAGAGCGCCAAGGGCATCCTTTGCTATCCATTGTCCTGGGGCGGTGCCGCCCAGATGTGTGATGTGGCAAGTGCAGAATTGGTGTTGGTTTGACAGGCTCCATGACCTTGCCTCTTGAACAGCTTGGGTGGGCATTTGACATTGCTTACAGCATCCACCAGGGCAACCAATGCATAGGCAATAGGATAGGTTGACCAGGGTAGCTGATAGCTTGGGATAACCAAAGCCAGCCCCGGCAAAAGTGTTTATGGGTCTGCCGGTCGGACCCTTTAGCTCAACAGGGATTAGTTGAGTGATTGTGAGAGGAGTGTGAGGTGCGCCTTGCCATTGGCCACCCTCGTTCTGGGGATTTGGCCTGGTGTCTTTATCTGTATCGTTTTCCTGGCAAACTGATATACACAGTTCTGTCAACCAACTAGATGGGATAAGGCGTGTGTGTGAGCTATTGACCCGTGACCTCCTTGGGTATTGCACTGTACTTGCATGGATCAACCCTGAATTAATTGGCCTCCCTCTATTAAAAAGGTTCGTGCTGCTAATGGCTTGGGAACTAGTCTGACTATCCAGAGGAAGATAATAAAACTTTCATCCACAGATATAATAGTTTCTTACAATTTAAAAGATGGGGCTAGAACAGCAATCTAAATAAAACTATTGAAAACTGAGGTGCATAGGTCGGGCAGCAGAAGATGATAAAATAGTCTAGGCTGGGTGCTGTAGAAATTGAACAAAGGAATATTTAAAAAATTGAAACAAAAGAACTAAAGATTGGGACATCAGCAATGTGAGCTAACAAAGTAATATGAATCAAAATGTACAACAGAACTACTGCTTCAGCTAAGGGCTCTATTACGTAAAACTAGCCTGAAGGACTTATGTTTAAGGATGGTCTTTAATGTATAAACCAGTCAAAACTTGAATACATGCCCGGGCAGGAAGGTAGTGCAGCACCCAACAACTGAAGTATCCGAGTGGTAACCACAAAGGACTGCCCACCGCCTTCAGCACTGCAACCTCAGGGGCGAGTTATGGTTGCGTCTGTCTAACGGTAACTCAGGAGCTGCAGACGGATCCCAAGAATGCACCACCTGACACCCCAACAGCCAGAAATGGATACTGCACCTGACCCCATCATGTGAATTTAAATTTCAGATTCTTCAAAACAAAAACCCTAGATAACATTGGGTATAAAAGGGACCACAAAAATTATGCCCATGCTCACCGAGATGTGACAATAATAATAAATGTTATCATTGAACATGGTGTTCTTGCTTGGTTACTTGTGGATAGCAAACAATTCTGGAATAACTGAGGGACTGCTATGCGGTTCACTGCTATGTAAAGATCACACAGTACATAATAGTATTCAATTATTTCCTTATAAATTCTGTAATAAAATAGTGAAAGTGAAATTATTTCTGACACAAGAATGATCGGACTGATGCATCAACAGGAACCTACTGGAAGCGTCAAGCTAAAAAGAGGAAGATAGGCCACGTCGTACCAGCATCACCTTTTGGTCTGTCTCCATTAGCCATTTCTGTCCTCTGTGTTCATTCCTCACTGGCCCATTTGTTGCCTTGCACCCTCAGCGGAAATATTAGCTATACTTCTTTGATAACAATTAAGTCACAACATTTCCTTGGAATTTTATGAGTTCAGAATAGTCATCTGTGTATTTATAACTAAATTAAACACAGTAACAAAGTTACCTATTCAAAATTTATTTCAAATCACAATTTATCTGAATAATAAAAAAATTTGGGGCTTGTGTTTATTCGAAAATAGATCTTGGAGTTTTTTTTTGTCTCTTTTATCACCAGTTACAGACAACAATCTTCTTCATCAAATATAAGAAATATATGAAGAACATTAACTTCCAAAGAAGGTATTCAATATGTAAAATTAGTATTCTTCATTGTATGACTCTGTGTCTAATTAGCTAACTGTTGCCTGATGGTGGCTATTTGCATGTCTGTGTTGTACTCATGTCGTTGTTGTTGTTGTTGTGCAGTGTTCTACCAGCACGGGACGGCTGAAGAGCTAAAGCAGGTCTACGAGACAGCCAACAGATATCACTTCCTGCACACGCTTGCACTGCTTGGGGTGCCGCTCTGCAGGAAACCTAAGCTGGTCAGTACTACCCTCTCGCAACGGTCGTCTATGCCCACTAGCCATACTGACAGCTGAATGAAAACCATAAATAGCTATTAGCTGCAATGGATTATTGTTGGATTTATTTTATCATGTTATACCTAGCATCATATTTTCAAACATTAAGGTACTGACTTTATTTTTATTGTAGCATGTGTCCACCAACAATGATCAAGCAATATTTATAACTCCAACCTAACTTGTGAAGTAGCAACACCTGTAGTCCATTGCTTGTGTTGGAAGAGAATGTGTTCCTATCCATTGCCTTGTGCCCTATAAGTCTTAGTTTGGGTGACTTACTTGACCCTATGTATGGCAATACTGTGAGACATGGAGTTTCTTTTGATGAATAGCAAATAACCCCTAGGCTTCTACCTGACCCAGAACTGTGTTGATGCTCATTTCTTGCAGGTTGACTCATGATTGCATGTTGTTGCCAAATAAAATTGTTGGGACTATGGTTTGATCCTGAGCTTCTTTAAACATCACATAACTTCTGTGTTCCAAGTTGAAAGAAACACTTTTTTTCCTAAATTCAAATAAAAAATATTTGGATTTCAATATAAGGTTACTGATTGTCCATGCTATGTTTTTTCTCATATCAACAACTGTCTCCAAATTTGGGGGAAATACAACTCAGGGAGATTGCATCATTGCATAAAGTTTGATGCAAGAATAACGTGTAATGGTAACCATAGAAACGAGACCACGTAAGTCATCTCTTTGAAAAATTTCCGTAGCTCAGTACCAACAACAGATTGGCACTCCAATTATCTCACCTAGTGACCTCAAGACTGCCCAACACCTCAGGGAAAGCCAGAGTGGACGGCAAGACTGGAAGCACAAATGCCACAGCACTCCAGAACCACGAAAGCAAGGCAATGTAATGACAGGAAAACCCGGAAATCTTAGCTTCAGGCAACTGATCATACAGCAATCTTGTTAGTTACAACACAAGAAATAAAAATATATATACACATACATCACCACATATATACAAATGAAGTTGAATCTGCTTTGTCAAAATCTAAAAATTATTCATACATCAGCTCAGCAAGAGCTTGCTTATAGCAAGGAAAATCTGTCCTGCAACTGCACAACATCAGCAGACAAGCCATTCCATACACCAACACATATTACACTGAAGGACCTAATGCAGGCATCAGACGAGCAAAGAAGATCCACCAACTTCAGCAAATAGCCCCTAGTGCCAATTCTCAGAGCCGGTGAAAACAGATATAGCGAATCCTCAGATTCACCATGCAAAATTTCTCCATATTTTATCAGGTCTGCCTTCAGAAGCCAACCTTTAACAGAAAACAAATCCAGTTTTCTCGAACGACTTCCAAGTCCAAACCCAAAATAACATCAATAGTTCTGGTCCATCTTCAGTTGCTATTTGCTGATGATAAGGCCCTGGTTGAGGATTCGGAGGAGAAGCTATGTAGGCTAGTGTCTGAGTTTGGTAGAGTGTGTGAGAGGAGGAAGCTTCGAGTGAACGTGGGTAAGAGTAAAGTAATGAGATGCTCGAGGACTGTCGATGCGAGCAAAATTAGTGTCACCCTAAATGGAGAGCTCTTGGAGGAAGTTCAGTGTTTTAAGTATCTGGGCTCCCATTTGGAGAAAACTGAACTAGTGGAAACTGAAGTGAAGGCGCGAGTGAAGGAGGGATGTAAAGTGTTGGGTGCACTGAAGAGTGTAATGAGCTGTAGGACGTTGGGGATGGAAGCAAAGAGAGGGCTGTATGAG